>JAUIMM010000797.1:792500-843053 GCA_031769625.1 Taudactylus pleione | reverse complement strand
ATGGGGGATATAGGAGACATATACAGATATATATATAGTGACAGGAGGACATGGGGGATATAGGAGACATATACAGATATATATATATATATATAGTGACAGGAGGATATAGGAGACATATACAGATATATATATATATATATATATATATATATAGTGACAGGAGGACATGGGGGGGATATAGGAGACATATACAGATATATATATATATAGTGACAGGAGGACATGGGGGGGATATAGGAGACATATACAGATTATACATATAAGGACATGGGGGGATATAGGAGACATATACAGATATATATATAGTGACAGGAGGACATGGGGGGATATAGGAGACATATACAGATATATATAGTGACAGGAGGACATGGGGGGATATAGGAGACATATACAGATATATATATATATATAGTGACAGGACATGGGGGGGATATAGGAGACATATACAGATATATATATATAGTGACAGGAGGACATGGGGGGGATATAGGAGACATATACAGATATATATATATATAGTGACAGGAGGACATGGGGGGGATATAGGAGACATATACAGATATATATATATAGTGACAGGAGGACATGGGGGGGATATAGGAGACATATACAGATTATACATATAAGGACATGGGGGGATATAGGAGACATATACAGATATATATAGTGACAGGAGGACATGGGGGGATATAGGAGACATATACAGATATATATATAGTGACAGGAGGACATGGGGGGGATATAGGGAGACATATACATATATATATATAGTGACAGGACATGTTTGGGTTATATTTGTGACATATACAGATATATATATATATATATATATATATAGTGACAGGAGGACATGGGGGGGATATAGGAGACATATACAGATATATATATAGTGACAGGAGGACATGGGGGGGATATAGGAGACATATACAGATATAGATATAGTGACAGGAGGACATGGGGGGGATATAGGAGACATATACAGATATATATAGTGACAGGAGGACATGGGGGGGATATAGGGAGACATATACAGATATATATATAGTGACAGGACATGGGGGGGATATAGGAGACATATACAGATATATATATATATATAGTGACAGGAGGACATGGGGGGGATATAGGAGACATATACAGATATATATATAGTGACAGGAGGACATGGGGGGATATAGGAGACATATACAGATATATATAGTGACAGGAGGACATGGGGGGATATAGGAGACATATACAGATATATATATAGTGACAGGAGGACATGGGGGGGATATAGGAGACATATACAGATATATATATATAGTGACAGGAGGACATGGGGGGGATATAGGAGACATATACAGATATAGATATATATAGTGACAGGAGGACATGGGGGGGATATAGGGAGACATATACAGATATATATATAGTGACAGGAGGACATGGGGGGGATACAGGAGACATATACAGATATATATATAGTGACAGGAGGACATGGGGGGGATATAGGAGACATATACAGATATATATATATATAGTGACAGGAGGACATGGGGGGGATATAGGGAGACATATACAGATATATATATATATATATATATAGTGACAGGAGGACATGGGGGGATATAGGGAGACATATACAGATATATATATAGTGACAGGACATGGGGGGGATATAGGAGACATATACAGATATATATATATATATATATAGTGACAGGAGGACATGGGGGGATATAGGAGACATATACAGATATATATATATATATATATATATAGTGACAGGAGGACATGGGGGGGATATAGGAGACATATACAGATATATATAGTGACAGGAGGACATGGGGGGGATATAGGAGACATATACAGATATATATATATATAGTGACAGGAGGACATGGGGGGATATAGGAGACATATACAGATATATATAGGGACAGGACATGGGGGGGATATAGGGAGACATATACAGATATATATATATATATATATATATATATATATTGACAGGAGGACATGGGGGGATATAGGAGACATATACAGATATATATATATAGTGACAGGAGGACATGGGGGGGATATAGGAGACATATACAGATATATATATATATATAATGACAGGACATGGGGGGGATATAGGGAGACATATACAGAGATATATATATATATATATATATATATATATATATATATATATATATAGTGACAGGAGGACATGGGGGGATATAGGAGACATATACAGAGATATATATATATATATATATATATATATAGTGACAGGAGGACATGGGGGATATAGGAGACATATACAGATATATATATATAGTGACAGGAGGACATGGGGGATATAGGAGACATATACAGATATATATATATATATAGTGACAGGAGGACATGGGGGGGGATATAGGAGACATATACAGATATATATATATAGTGACAGGAGGACATGGGGGGATATAGGAGACATATACAGATATATATAGTGACAGGAGGACATGGGGGGATATAGGAGACATACAGATATATATAGTGACAGGACATGGGGGGGATATAGGAGACATATACAGATATATATATATAGTGACAGGAGGACATGGGGGGGATATAGGAGACATATACAGATATATATATATATATATATATATAGTGACAGGAGGACATGGGGGGGATATAGGAGACATATACAGATATATATATATATAGTGACAGGAGGACATGGGGGGGATATAGGAGACATATACAGATTATACATATAAGGACATGGGGGGATATAGGAGACATATACAGATATATATAGTGACAGGAGGACAAGGGGGGATATAGGAGACATATACAGATATATATATAGTGACAGGAGGACAAGGGGGGATATAGGAGACATATACAGATATATATATATATAGTGACAGGACATGGGGGGATATAGGAGACATATACAGATATATATATATATATATATATAGTGACAGGAGGACATGGGGGGGATATAGGAGACATATACAGATATATATATAGTGACAGGAGGACATGGGGGGGATATAGGAGACATATACAGATATATATATAGTGACAGGAGGACATGGGGGGGATATAGGAGACATATACAGATATAGATATATATAGTGACAGGAGGACATGGGGGGGATATAGGGAGACATATACAGATATATATATATATATATATATATATTGACAGGAGGACATGGGGGGATATAGGGAGACATATACAGATATATATATATAGTGACAGGACATGGGGGGGATATAGGAGACATATACAGATATATATATATATATATATAGTGACAGGAGGACATGGGGGGGATATAGGAGACATATACAGATATATATATATATATATATATATATATATAGTGACAGGAGGACATGGGGGGATATAGGAGACATATACAGATATATATATATATATATATATTAGTGACAGGAGGACATGGGGGGATATAGGAGACATATACAGATATATATAGTGACAGGAGGACATGGGGGGGATATAGGAGACATATACAGATATATATATATATATATATATATATATATATATATATATATATATAGTGACAGGAGGACATGGGGGGATATAGGAGACATATACAGATATATATATATATATATATATATATATATATATATATATATATATAGTGACAGGAGGACATGGGGGGGATATAGGAGACATATACAGATATATATATATATAGTGACAGGAGGACATGGGGGGATATAGGAGACATATACAGATATATATATATATATAGTGACAGGAGGACATGGGGGGGATATAGGAGACATATACAGATATATATATATATATATATATATAGTGACAGGAGGACATGGGGGGATATAGGAGACATATACAGATATATATATATATAGTGACAGGAGGACATGGGGGGATATAGGAGACATATACAGATTATACATATAAGGACATGGGGGGATACGGGGGGACACACAGACACCTCATTCCGCAGCGGATCCATCTTATACACCGACTGCAGCTGATTCCGGAGCCGCATAGAGTTCACCATCGCTCCCGGCACAGCCGCCATATTACTCCTCTCTGTGTCCTCACTTCCGGGAGAGAAGCCCGGTCACATGACATCGGAGATGTATCAGGTGACCTTCACCCTGACGTCACACGGAACGCCCCTTATATTCTCAACTCCTCCTCCTTCTGCCTGTCATTGTACCTCACATTGCGGCGTATACCCCTCATATTACACCGTATACCCCTCATATTACACCGTGTACCCCTCATATTACACCGTGTACCCCTCATATTACACCACATACCTCATATTACACCGTGTAACCCCCATATTACACCATGCCCCTCATATTACACCACATACCTCATATTACACCACATGCCTCATATTACACCGTGTACCCCTCATATTACACCGTGTACCCCTCATATTACACCATGCCCCTCATATTACACCACATACCTCATATTACACCACATACCTCATATTACACCGTGTACCCCTCATATTACACCGTGTACCCCTCATATTACACCGTGTACCCCTCATATTACACCACATACCTCATATTACACCGTGTAACCCCCATATTACACCATGCCCCTCATATTACACCATGCCCCTCATATTACACCACATACCTCATATTACACCACATGCCTCATATTACACCGTGTACCCCTCATATTACACCGTGTACCCCTCATATTACACCATGCCCCTCATATTACACCACATACCTCATATTACACCACATACCTCATATTACACCGTGTACCCCTCATATTACACCGTGTACCCCTCATATTACACCATGCCCCTCATATTACACCACATACCTCATATTACACCACATACCTCATATTACACCGTGTACCCCTCATATTACACCGTGTACCCCTCATATTACACCATGCCCCTCATATTACACCACATACCTCATATTACACCACATACCTCATATTACACCGTGTACCCCTCATATTACACCGTGTACCCCTCATATTACACCATGCACCTCATATTACACCGTGTACCCCTCATATTACACCATGCACCTCATATTACACCGTGTACCCCTCATATTACACCATGCCCCTCATATTACACCGTGTACCCCTCATATTACACCATGCCCCTCATATTACACCACATACCTCATATTACACCGTGTAACCCCCATATTACACCATGCCCCTCATATTACACCATGCCCCTCATATTACACCACATACCTCATATTACACCGTGTAACCCCCATATTACTCCGTGTACCTCATATTACACCGTGTACTCTTCATATTACACCGTGTACCCCTCATATTACACCACATAGCTCATATTACACCATGTACCCCTCATATTACACAGTGTATCTCATATTACACCGTGTACCCCTCTTATTGCACCGTATACCCTTCATATTACACCACATACCTCATATTACACCGTATACCCTTCATATTACACCATGTACCCCTCATATTACACCACATACCCCATATCACACCATGTACCCCTCATATTACACCGTATACCCTTCATATTACACCGTGTACCACTCATATTACACCACATACCTCTTATTACACCGTATACCCTTCATATTACACCGTGTACCCCTCATATTACACCACATAGCTCATATTACTCCATGTACCCCTCATATTACACAGTGTACCTCTCATATTACACCGTGTATCTCATATTACACCGTGTACCCCTCATATTGCACCGTATACCCTTCATATTACACCGTGTACCCCTCATATTACACCTGTTACACTGTAAACCCCTCATATTACACTGTGCACCTCATATTACACCGTGTATCTCATATTACACAGTGTACCCCTCATATTACACCATGTGCCTCATATTACACCATGTACCCCTCATATTACACCGTGTATCTTATACTACACCGTATACCTCACATTACATTGTGTACCCCTCATATTACCCCACTTACTCTTCAAATTACACTGTTTACCCTGCATATTACACCATGTACCTCATATTACACCATGTACCCCTCATAATACACCATGTACCTCATATTACACCGTGTACCCCTCATATTACACCATGTACCCCATATTACACCGTGTACCTCATATTACACTGTGTACCCCTCATATTACGCCTTGTACCTCTCATACTACACCGTATACCTCACAATACATTGTGTACCCCTCATATTACACCGCGTACTCTTCATATTACACTGTGTAACCCTCATATTACACCATACCTCATATTACACCGTATACCCCTTATATTACACTATGTACCTCATATTACACCATGTACCTCATATTACACTGTGCACCCCTCATATTACACTGTGTACCTCATATTGCACAGTGTACCCGTCATATTACATTGTGTACCCCTCATACTACACCGTATACCTCACATTACATTGTGTACCCCTCATGTTACACCATGCACCTCATATTACACCATCTATCCCTCATATTACACCGTGTACCCCTCATATTACATTGTGTACCCTTCATACTATACCGTATACCTCACATTACATTGTGTAACCCTCATTTTACAGTGCGTACTATTCATATTACACTGTGTACCCCTCATATTACACCATGTACCTCATATTACCCCATCTACCTCATATTACACCTTGTACCCCTCATATTACACCGTGCACACCTCATATTACATTGTGTACCTCATATTGCACCGTGTACCCCTCATATTACATTGTGTACCCCTCATATTACACCGTGTACCTCATATTACATTGTGTACCCCTCATATTACACCGTGTGGCCCTCATATTACACCATGTACCCCTCATATTACACCATGTACCCTTCATCGTACACCTTGCACCTCATATTACACAGTGTACACCTCATATTACACTATGTACCCCTCATTCCACCGTGTACCACTCATACTACACCGTATACCTCATATTACATTTTGTACCCCTCATATTACACCGCGTACTCTTCGTATTACACTGTGTACCCCTCATATTACACCATGCACCTCATATTACACAGTGTACCTCATATTACACCATGTACCCCTCATATTACATTGTGTACCTCATATTACACAGTGTACCCTTCCTATTACATTGTGTACCCCTCATACTACACCGTATACCTCATATTACATTGTGTACCCCTCATATTACACCGTATACTCTTCAAAGTACACCTTGCACCCCTCAAATTACACCATGTACACCTCATATTACACCGTGTACCCCTCATTCCACCGTGTACCCCTCCTATTCCACCGTGTACCCCTCATATTACATTGTGTACCCCTCATACTACACCGTATACCTCACATTACATTGTGTACCCCTCATACTACACCGTGTACCCCTCATATTACACCACATACTCTTCAAATTACTGTGTACCCCTCATATCACACCATGTACCCTTCACATTACACTATGTACCTCATATTACACCATGTACTTCAAATTACACCTTGTATCCCTCATATTACACTTTGTACCTCATATAACACCGTGTACCCCTCATATTACACCGTGTACCCCTCATATCACACCACGTACTCTTCATATTACACTGTGTAGCCCTCATATTACACCATGTACCCTTCACATTACACCTTGTACCCCTCATATTACACCTTGTACCCCTCATATTACACCGTTTACCTCTCATTACATTGTGTACCTCATATTACACCGCGCACTCTTCATATTACACCATGCTCCTCATATTATACCGTGTACCCCTTTTATTACACCGTTTACCCCTCACATTACATTGTGTACCCTTCATATTACAGTGCGTACTCTTCATATTACACTGTGTACCCCTCATATTACACCATGCACCTCATATTACACCGTGTACCTCATATTACATTGTGTACCCCTCATATTACACCGTGTACTCTTCATATTACACTGTGTACTCTTTATATTACACCATGCTCCTCATATTACACAGTGTACCCCTCATACTACACTGTTTACCTCACATTACATTGTGTACCCCTCATATTACACCATGTACCTCATATTACACCGTGTACGCCTCATATTACATTGTGTACCCTTCATACTACACCGTATACCTCACATTACATTGTGTACCCCTCATATCACACAGCGTACTCTTCATTTACACTGTGTACCTCTCATATTACACCATACACCTCATATTACACCATGTACCTCATATTACACCGTGTACCCCTCATATTACATTGTGTACCTCATATTACACAGTGTACCCCTCATATTACATTGTGTACCCTCATACTACACCGTATACCTCATATTACATTGTGTACCCCTCATATTACACCGTGTACTCTTCATATTACACTGTGTACCCCTCATATTACACCATGCTCCTCATATTACACAGTGTACCCCTCATATTACACCGTATACCTCACATTACATTGTGTTCCCCTCATATTACACTGTGTACCCGTCCTACTACACCAAGCACCTCATATTACACCATGTACCCCTCATATTACACCTTGTACCTCTCATATTACATTGTGTAAACCTCATATTACATTGTGTACCCCTCATATTACACCGTGTACCCCTCATATTACACCATGTACCCTTCGTATTACACTGTGTACCCCACATATTACACCGTATACCCTTCATACTACACCTTGCACCTCTCAAATTAAACCATGTACCTCATATTACACCGTGTACACCTCATATTACACCGTGTACCCCTCATTCCACCGTGTACCTCATATTACACCATGTACCCCTCATATTACATTGTGTACCCCTCATACTACACCGTATACCTCACATTACATTGTGTACCCCTCATATTACACCGCATACTCTTCATATTACAATGTGTACCCCTCATATTACACCATGCACCTCATATTACACTGTGTACCCCTCATATTACACCATGTACCCCTCATAATACACCATGTACCACATTACACCGTGTACCCCTCATATTACACCATGTACCCCTCATATTACATTGTGTACCCCTCATACTACACCGTATACCTAATTTTACTTTGTGTAACCCTCATATTACACCGTGTACTCTTCATATTACACTATGTACCCCTCATATTACTTTGTGTACCCCTCATATTACACCATGTACCTCATATTACACCGTGTACCCCTCATATTACATTGTGTACCTCATATTACACTGTGTACATCTCATATTACACTATGTACCTCATATTACACTGTGTACCCCTCATATTACACCATGCACCTCATATTACACTGTGTACCCGTCATATTACACCTTGTTCCCGTCTTATTACACCTTGTTCCCCTCATATTACACCCTGTACCCCTCTTATTACACCATGTACCCTTCATATTACACTATGTACCTCATATTACACTGTGTACCCCTCATATTACACCATGCACCTCATATTACACCGTGTACCCGTCATATTACACCTTGTTCCCCTCATATTACACCCTGTACCCCTCATATTACATCGTGTACCCCTCATATTACACCGTGTACCCTTCATATTACACCTTGCACCCCTCATAGTACACCATGTACCTCATATTACACCGTGTACCCCTCATATTACACCATGTGCCTCTCCTTTTACACTATTGTATAGGGACAGCGGGCCATTCCGGGAGAGGAAGGTAAGCAGGAGATATCCGTGGTACTAGTGTATGGTGACAGCGGGCCATTCTGGGATAGAAAGGTAAGCAGGAGCTATCTGTTATACTAGTGTATGGGGACAGCGGGTCTTTTGGGAGAGAAAGGTAAGCAGGATATATCTGTGATACTAGTGTATGGGGACAGCGGGCCATTCCGGGAGAGAAAGGTAAGCAGGAGATATCTGTGATACTACTGTATGGGGACAGCAGCCATTCCGGGAGAGGAAGGTAATCAGGAGATATCTGTGATACTACTGTATGGGGATAGCAGCCATTCCGGGAGAGAACGGTAAGCAGGAGATATCTGTGATACTAGTGTATGGGGAGAGTGGGCCATTCCGGGAGAGGAAGGTAAGCAGGAGATATCTGTGATACTAGTGTATGGGGACAGCAGCCATTCCGGGAGAGGAAGGTAAGCAGGAGATATCTGTGATACTAGTGTATGGGGACAGCGGCCATTCCAGGAGAGAAAGGTAAGCAGGAGATATCTGTGATACTAGTGTATGGGGACAGCGGGCCATTCCGGGAGAGGAAGGTAAGCAGGAGATATCTGTGATACTAGTGTATGGGGACAGCGGGCCATTCCGGGAGAGGAAGATAAGCAGGAGATATCTGTGATACTAGTGTATGGGGACAGCGGGCCATTCCGGGAGAGAAAGGTAAGCAGGAGATATCTGTGATACTAGTGTATGGGGACAGCGGGCCATTCCGGGAGAGATAGGTAAGCAGGAGATATCTGTGATACTAGTGTATGGGGACAGCGGGCCATTCCGGGAGAGGAAGGTAAGCAGGAGATATCTGTGATACTAGTGTATGGGGACAGCGGGACATTCCGGGAGAGGAAGGTAAGCAGGAGATATCTGTGATACTAGTGTATGGGGACAGCGGGCCATTCCGGGAGAGGAAGGTAAGCAGGAGATATCTGTGATACTAGTGTATGGGGACAGCGGTCATTCTGGGAGAGGAATGTAAGTAGGAGATATCTGTGATACTAGTGTATGGGGACAGTGGGTCATTCTGGGAGAGGAAGGTAAGCAGGAGATATTTGTGATACTAGTGTATGGGGACAGCGGCCATTCCGGGAGAGGAAAGTAAGCAGGAGATATCTGTGATACTAGTGTATGGGACAGCGGCCATTCCGGGAGAGGAAGGTAAGCAGGAGATATCTGTGATACTAGTGTATGGGGACAGCGGCCATTCCGGGAGAGGAAGGTAAGCAGGAGATATCTGTGATACTAGTGTATGGGGACAGCGGCCATTCCGGGATTGGAAGGTAAGCAGGAGATATCTGTGATACTAGTGTATGGGGACAGCGGGCCATTCCGGGAGAGGAAGGTAAGCAGGACATATCTGTGATACTAGTGTATGGGGACAGCAGCCATTCGGGGAGAGGAAGGTAAGCAGGAGATATCTGTGATACTAGTGTATGGGGACAGCGGCCATTCCGGGAGAGGAAGGTAAGCAGGAGATATCTGTGATACTAGTGTATGGGGACAGCGGCCATTCCGGGAGAGGAAGGTGAGCAGGAGATATGTGTGATACTAGTGTATGGGGACAGCGGGCCATTCCGGGAGAGAAAGGTAAGCAGGAGATATCTGTGATACTAGTGTATGAGGACAGCGAGCCATTCCGGGAGAGGAAGGTAAGCAGGAGATATCTGTGATACTAGTGTATGGGGACAGCGGGACATTCCGGGAGAGAAAGGTAAGCAGGAGATATCTGTGATACTAGTGTATGGGGACAGCGTGCCTTTCTGGGAGAGGAAGGTAAGCAGGAGATATCTGTGATACTAGTGTATGGGGACAGCGGGCCATTCCGGGAGAGGAAGGTAAGTAGGAGACATCGGTGATACTAGTGTATTGGGACAGAGGACCATTCCGGGAGAGAAAGGTAAGTAGGAGATATTAGTGTATGAGGACAGCGGGACATTCCAGGAGAGGAAGGTAAGCAGGAGATACCTGTGATACTAGTGTATGGGGACAGCGGGCCATTCCGGGAGAGGAAGGTAAGCAGGAGATACCTGTGATACTAGTGTATGGGGACAGCGGGCCATTCCGGGAGAGGAAGGTAAGCAGGAGATACCTGTGATACTAGTGTATGGGGACAGCGGGCCATTCCGGGAGAGGAAGGTAAGCAGGAGATATCTGTGATACTAGTGTATGGGGACAGCGGTCATTCTGGGAGAGGAATGTAAGTAGGAGATATCTGTGATACTAGTGTATGGGGACAGCGGGTCATTCTGGGAGAGGAAGGTAAGCAGGAGATATCTGTGATACTAGTGTATGGGACAGCGGCCATTCCGGGAGAGGAAGGTAAGCAGGAGATATCTGTGATACTACTGTATGGGGACAGCGGCCATTCCGGGAGAGGAAGGTAAGCAGGAGATATCTGTGATACTAGTGTATGGGGACAGCGGCCATTCCGGGAGAGGAAGGTAAGCAGGAGATATCTGTGATACTAGTGTATGGGGACAGCGGGCCATTCCGGGAGAGGAAGGTAAGCAGGAGATATCTGTGATACTAGTGTATGGGGACAGCGGCCATTCCGGGAGAGGAAGGTAAGCAGGAGATATCTGTTATACTAGTGTATGGGGACAGCGGGCCATTCCGGGAGAGAAAGGTAAGCAGGAGATATCTGTGATACTACTGTATGGGGATAGCAGCCATTCCGGGAGAGAAAGGTAAGCAGGAGATATCTGTGATACTAGTGTATGGGGACAGTGGGCCATTCCGGGAGAGGAAGGTAAGCAGGAGATATCTGTGATACTAGTGTATGGGGACAGCGGGCCATTCCGGGAGAGGAAGGTAAGCAGGAGATATCTGTAATACTAGTGTATGGGGACAGCAGCCATTCCGGGAGAGGAAGGTAAGCAGGAGATATCTGTGATACTAGTGTATGGGGACAGCGGGCCATTCCGGGAGAGGAAGGTAAGCAGGAGATACCTGTGATACTAGTGTATGGGGACAGCGGGCCATTCCGGGAGAGGAAGGTAAGCAGGAGATATCTGTGATACTAGTGTATGGGGACAGCGGGCCATTCCGGGAGAGAAAGGTAAGCAGGAGATATCTGTGATACTAGTGTATGAGGACAGCGAGCCATTCCGGGAGAGGAAGGTAAGCAGGAGATATCTGTGATACTAGTGTATGGGGACAGCGGGACATTCCGGGAGAGAAAGGTAAGCAGGAGATATCTGTGATACTAGTGTATGGGGACAGCGTGCCTTTCTGGGAGAGGAAGGTAAGCAGGAGATATCTGTGATACTAGTGTATGGGGACAGCGGGCCATTCCGGGAGAGGAAGGTAAGTAGGAGACATCGGTGATACTAGTGTATGGGGACAGAGGACCATTCCGGGAGAGAAAGGTAAGTAGGAGATATTAGTGTATGAGGACAGCGGGACATTCCAGGAGAGGAAGGTAAGCAGGAGATACCTGTGATACTAGTGTATATGGACAGCGGGCCATTCCGGGAGAGGAAGGTAAGCAGGAGATACCTGTGATACTAGTGTATGGGGACAGCGGGCCATTCCGGGAGAGGAAGGTAAGCAGGAGATACCTGTGATACTAGTGTATGGGGACAGCGGGCCATTCCGGGAGAGGAAGGTAAGCAGGAGATATCTGTGATACTAGTGTATGGGGACAGCGGTCATTCTGGGAGAGGAATGTAAGTAGGAGATATCTGTGATACTAGTGTATGGGGACAGCGGGTCATTCTGGGAGAGGAAGGTAAGCAGGAGATATCTGTGATACTAGTGTATGGGACAGCGGCCATTCCGGGAGAGGAAGGTAAGCAGGAGATATCTGTGATACTACTGTATGGGGACAGCGGCCATTCCGGGAGAGGAAGGTAAGCAGGAGATATCTGTGATACTAGTGTATGAGGACAGCGGCCATTCCGGGAGAGGAAGGTAAGCAGGAGATATCTGTGATACTAGTGTATGGGGACAGCGGGCCATTCCGGGAGAGGAAGGTAAGCAGGAGATATCTGTGATACTAGTGTATGGGGACAGCGGCCATTCCGGGAGAGGAAGGTAAGCAGGAGATATCTGTTATACTAGTGTATGGGGACAGCGGGCCATTCCGGGAGAGAAAGGTAAGCAGGAGATATCTGTGATACTACTGTATGGGGATAGCAGCCATTCCGGGAGAGAAAGGTAAGCAGGAGATATCTGTGATACTAGTGTATGGGGACAGTGGGCCATTCCGGGAGAGGAAGGTAAGCAGGAGATATCTGTGATACTAGTGTATGGGGACAGCGGGCCATTCCGGGAGAGGAAGGTAAGCAGGAGATATCTGTAATACTAGTGTATGGGGACAGCAGCCATTCCGGGAGAGGAAGGTAAGCAGGAGATATCTGTGATACTAGTGTATGGGGACAGCGGGCCATTCCGGGAGAGGAAGGTAAGCAGGAGATACCTGTGATACTAGTGTATGGGGACAGCGGGCCATTCCGGGAGAGGAAGGTAAGCAGGAGATATCTGTGATACTAGTGTATGGGGACAGCGGTCATTCTGGGAGAGAAAGGTAAGCAGGAGATATCTGTGATACTAGTGTATGGGACAGCGGGCCATTCCGGGAGAGGAAGGTAAGCAGGAGATATCTGTGATACTAGTGTATGGGGACAGCGGGCCATTCCGGGAGAGAAAGGTAAGCAGGAGATATCTGTGATACTAGTGTATGAGGACAGCGGGCCATTCCGGGAGAGGAAGGAAAGCAGGAGATATCTGTGATACTAGTGTATGGGGACAGCGGCCATTCCGGGAGAGGAAGGTAAGCAGGAGATATCTGTGATACTAGTGTATGGGGACAGCGGCCATTCCGGGAGAGGAAGGTGAGCAGGAGATATGTGTGATACTAGTGTATGGGGACAGCGGGCCATTCCGGGAGAGGAAGGTAAGCAGGAGATATCTGTGATACTAGTGTATGGGGACAGCGGCCATTCCGGGAGAGGAAGGTAAGCAGGAGATATCTGTGATACTAGTGTATGGGGACAGCGGGCCATTCCGGGAGAGGAAGGTAAGCAGGAGATATCTGTGATACTAGTGTATGGGGACAGCGGGCCATTCCGGGAGAGGAAGGTAAGCAGGAGATATCTGTGATACTAGTGTATGGGGACAGCGGGCCATTCCTGGAGGGAAAGGTAAGCAGGAGATATCTGTGATACTAGTGTATGGGGACAGAGGGCCATTCCGGGAGAGAAAGGTAAGTAGGAGATATCTGTGATACTAGTGTATGGGGTGTACATATGTGATACTAGGTGTATGGGGTGTATATGTGTGATCCTAGTGTATGGGGTGTATATATGTGATATCTCCTGCTTTATCATCTTGATGAATGGCCCGATAACTTAATTTTTACAATTGCAGGTGAAAAATTTTAATTTTCACCTGCTTTTGTAAAAATGAAGTGATGATGAATATGCCCCATGGTGAGCTAAAGAAATGTACATGGAGCCACCTGAACAGTACGTTGTTAATGTATTTCCATAAGAAAAATCTGTCTGTGAAATAAATCCCTGTATTGTATAAAGCAATGTGGCCGCAGCATCAGGCCTGACAGGGTGTTGTTAGAAATTCACTTTGTACATTCTAAAATGAATTCTTTTTGAATGACCGCCAGACCTATGTCCGACAGCGGAAGACCGCCAGCCCTGAAAATCCCAATGGTAAGTATTCTTACTATTGCTAACCCTCCACCCTAACCCTAATCTCCCCCTGTAAGTGTCTAAACCTAACCGCCCCTCCCCGCACCCTAAACCTAAGATTCCTGGGGGAAAAACCTAACCCTAACCTCCCACCGAGGGTGCCTAACGCTAGCCCCCCTACCCCTACCCTAACCCCGAGTCCCCCCGGAAACCCTGAAACCTAACCCTTCCCCTTGCGGCTGTCCACGCCCGGCTTACTTTCGATTGGTAAGCCGGGCGTCGGTTCTCCCATCATAGGTCTAATGACAGGCGTCAGGATTGTAATTAGTTTCCTGCCGGGATTTGACAGGACCCGACGGTCGGCATATCGACCCTCGTCATCCTGACTGCATACAGTACCTCTAAAATAATTTGTTCTTCATAGTGGTTTATTTATATGATCTATTGCTTGCAGACCAAGAAAGCCAGATAGCCGGGAAGCCAGATAGCCGGGAAGCCAGATAGCCGGGAAGCCAGATAGCCGGGAAGCCAGATAGCCGGGAAGCTAAAGTACAATTGTTGCTGAGTAACAAGTTCAGACTAATTCATCATGAAATAATTGTGGGGGGATGCAGTCATAATCCCGGCACATAGGAGACTGGCGATAAGAATACCGGCGCAGAAATCCCGACACCTGTCAGAATCCAAGCACCCCATCTGCCTGCATCCCGAAGGTAAGTAGCAGGGTTAGGGTAGGGCACTAATCAGGGGCATTTCTAGAGAGGAGGGGGCCTGTGTGTTGTCTCCGACATGGGCCCCCTCCTCTCCATCTGGCGGCCGGCGGTGTGCGGCCAGCACCGCACTTATAGACTCTGGGCACTAGAGTGTGCCCAGAGTCTATAGCGCATGCACTGGTCACCGGGAAAATGGCCGTGGTGGAATTTTCCAGCCGTTTTTACAGGCGTTGACTCCGGAGCCGATGTAAGACTCCGGAGAGGTAAGTTTTATGGGTGCAGGGTGTGCGGTGCGGGCCCCGCACACCCTGCACCCATTATAAATACGCCCCTGGCACTAATGGTGGAGAGTTAGGTTTATGGTGCGGGGAGGGGGAGGTCAGGTTTAGGCACTAGGGTGGGAGGTTTGGGTTAGGCTCTAGGGTGGGAGGTTTGGGTTAGGCACTAGGGTGGGAGGTCTGGGTTAGGCTCTAGGGTGGGAGGTCTGGGTTAGGCACTAGGGAGGGAGGTTAGGGTTAGGCACTAGGGAGGGAGGTCTGGGTTAGGCTCTAGGGTGGGAGGTCTGGGTTAGGCACTAGGGTGGATGTTAGGGTTAGGCACTAGGGAGGGAGGTTAGGGTTAGGCACTAGGGAGGGAGGTTAGGGTTAGGCACTAGGGGGGGAGGTTTGGGTTAGGCAATAGGGGGAGAGGTTTGGGTTAGGCAATAGGGGGAGAGGTTAGGTTTAGGCACTGGGGTGGAGGTTAGGGTTAGGACTGGGGTGGACGTTTGGGTTAGGCACAAGGGGGGAGGTTAGGGTTAGGCACTAGAGGGGATGTTAGGGTTAGGCACTAGGGAGGGAGGTTTGGGTTAGGCTCTAGGAGGGGAGGTTAGGGTTAGGCACTAGGGGGGGAGGTTAGGGTTAGGCACAGGGGTGGAGGTTAGGGTTTGGCACTGGGGTGGAGGTCAGGGTTTGGCACTGGGGTGGAGGTCAGGGTTAGGCACTGGGGTGGAGGTTAGGGTAAGGCACTGGGGTGGAGGTTAGGGTTAGGCACTGGGGTGGAGGTTAGGCACTGGGGTGGAGGTTAGGGTTAGGCACTGGGGTGGAGGTTAGGCACTAGGGTGGGAGGTCTGGGTTAGGCACTAGGGAGGGAGGTTAGGGTTAGGCACTAGGGAGGGAGGTCTGGGTTAGGCTCTAGGGTGGGAGGTCTGGGTTAGGCACTAGGGTGGAAGTTAGGGTTAGGCACTAGGGAGGGAGGTTAGGGTTAGGCACTAGGGAGGGAGGTTAGGGTTAGGCACTAGGGGGGGAGGTTTGGGTTAGGCAATAGGGGGAGAGGTTTGGGTTAGGCAATAGGGGGAGAGGTTAGGTTTAGGCACTGGGGTGGAGGTTAGGGTTAGGACTGGGGTGGACGTTTGGGTTAGGCACAAGGGGGGAGGTTAGGGTTAGGCACTAGAGGGGATGTTAGGGTTAGGCACTAGGGGGGGAGGTTTGGGTTAGGCTCTAGGAGGGGAGGTTAGGGTTAGGCACTAGGGGGGGAGGTTAGGGTTAGGCACAGGGGTGGAGGTTAGGGTTAGGCACAGGGGTGGAGGTTAGGGTTTGGCACTGGGGTGGAGGTCAGGGTTTGGCACTGGGGTGGAGGTCAGGGTTAGGCACTGGGGTGGAGGTCAGGGTTAGGCACTGGGGTGGAGGTTAGGGTAAGGCACTGGGGTGGAGGTTAGGGTTAGGCACTGGGGTGGAGGTTAGGGTTAGGCACTGGGGTGGAGGTTAGGCACTGGGGTGGAGGTTAGGCACTAGGGTGGGAGGTTTGGGTTAGGCTCTAGGGTGGGAGGTTTGGGTTAGGCACTAGGGTGGGAGGTCTGGGTTAGGCTCTAGGGTGGGAGGTCAGGTTTAGGCACTAGGGTGGGAGGTTTGGGTTAGGCACTGGGGTGGAAGTTAGGGTTAGGCACTAGGGAGGGAGGTTAGGGTTAGGCACTAGGGAGGTAGGTTAGGGTTAGGCACTAGGGGGGAGGTTTTGGTTAGGCAATAGGGGGAGAGGTTAGGTTTAGGCACTGGGGTGGAGGTTAGGGTTAGGACTGGGGTGGAGGTTTGGGTTAGGCACTAGGGGGGAGGTTAGGGTTAGGCACTAGAGGGGAGGTTAGGGTTAGGCACTAGGGGGGGAGGTTTGGGTTAGGCTCTAGGAGGGGAGGTTAGGGTTAGGCACTAGGGGGGGAGGTTAGGGTTAGGCACAGGGGTGGAGGTTAGGGTTAGGCACAGGGGTGGAGGTTAGGGTTTGGCACTGGGGTGGAGGTCAGGGTTTGGCACTGGGGTGGAGGTCAGGGTTAGGCACTGGAGTGGAGGTCAGGGTTAGGCACTGGAGTGGAGGTTAGGGTTAGGCACTGGGGTGGAGGTTAGGGTTAGGCACTGGGGTGGAGGTTAGGCACTGGGGTGGAGGTTAGTGTTAGGCACAGGGGTGGAGGTTAGGGTTAGGCACTGGGGTAGAGGTTAGGGTTAGGCACTGGGGTGGAGGTTTGGGTTAGGCACTAGGGGGGAGGTTAGGGTTAGGCACTAGAGGGGAGGTTAGGGTTAGGCACTAGGGGGGGAGGTTTGGGTTAGGCTCTAGGAGGGGAGGTTTGGGTTAGGCACTAGGGGGGGAGGTTAGGGTTAGGCACAGGGGTGGAGGTTAGGGTTAGGCACAGGGGTGGAGGTTAGGGTTTGGCACTAGGGTGGAGGTCAGGGTTTGGCACTGGGGTGGAGGTCAGGGTTAGGCACTGGAGTGGAGGTCAGGGTTAGGCACTGGAGTGGAGGTTAGGGTTAGGCACTGGGGTGGAGGTTAGGGTTAGGCACTGGGGTGGAGGTTAGGCACTGGGGTGGAGGTTAGTGTTAGGCACAGGGGTGGAGGTTAGGGTTAGGCACTGGGGTAGAGGTTAGGGTTAGGCACTGGGGTGGAGGTTAGGGTTAGGCAATGGGGTGGAGGTTAGGCACTGGGGTGGAGGTTAGGATTAGGCACTGGGGTGGAGGTTAGGTATCTACAGTATCAGTTATGCCGTTAACAACAACTCGGGCAACTACACTACTATACATTTATGTACAATATGTTCAATGATTTGGATCCTGTTCTAAGAGCTTACTGTATGTACTGTGTGGGATATAAAAAAAATGGTTGTGCGAACATGCAAATACTGTACAATGCGTAAATGTGATATCCATCTAATTTAACAGTATGGTATTCAGTACAAATTACAACAGTGGAGCACTAGCCACCCAGCGGTTAAGTGCTGTAGTACATGCCAAAGCGTATCCTTCGTTGAAGAATACCACAGTGCACCACAAGTCCAGCGATCACGTAACGTTCCATGGCGCGACACAGAGCCCTAAATGGGGGCGGCATGAACAACAAACTAGCTCGGCACATATGTATATCTGTGTGCCCCTGAGTCTGTATATAGGAGACTGCGCTGAGTAATGTGATATGTGACACCTGTATATCTGTGTGCTCCTGAGTCTGTATATAGGAGACTGCGCTGAGTAATGTGATATGTGACACCTGTATATCTGTGTGCTCCTGAGTCTGTATATGGGAGACTGCGCTGAGTAATGTGATATGTGACACCTGTATATCTGTATATGGGAGACTGCGCTGAGTAATGGGATATGTGACACCTGTATATCTGTATATGGGAGACTGCGATGAGTAATGTGATATGTGACACCTGTATATCTGTGTGCTCCTGAGTCTGTATATGGGAGACTGCGCTGAGTAATGTGATATGTGACACCTGTATATCTGTGTGCTCCTGAGTCTGTATATAGGAGACTGCGCTGAGTAATGTGATATGTGACACCTGTATATCTGTGTGCTCCTGAGTCTGTATATGGGAGACTGCGCTGAGTAATGTGATATGTGACACCTGTATATCTGTGTGATCCTGAGTCTGTATATGGGAGACTGCGCTGAGTTATGTGATATGTGACACCTGTATATCTGTGTGCTCCTGAGTCTGTATATGGGAGACTGCGCTGAGTAATGTGATATGTGACACCTGTATATCTGTGTGCTCCTGAGTCTGTATATGGGAGACTGCGCTGAGTAATGTGATATGTGACACCTGTATATCTGTGTGCTCCTGAGTCTGTATATGGGAGACAACGCTGAGTAATGTGACACCTGTATATCTGTGTACTCCTGAGTCTGTATATAGGAGACTGCGCTGAGTAATGTGATATGTGACACCTGTATATCTGTGTGCTCCTGAGTCTGTATATGGGAGACTGCGCTGAGTAATGTGATATGTGACACCTGTATATCTGTGTGCTCCTGAGTCTGTATATGGGAGACTGCGCTGAGTAATGTGATACCTGTATATCTGTGTGCTCCTGAGTCTGTATATGGGAGACTGTGCTGAGTAATGTGATATGTGACACCTGTATATCTGTGTGCTCCTGAGTCTGTATATAGGAGACTGTGCTGAGTAATGTGATATGTGACACCTGTATATCTGTGTGCTGCTGTGTCTGTAAATGGGAGACTGTGCTGAGTAAAGTGATATGTGACACCTGTATATCTGTGTGCTACTGAGTCTGTATATAAGAGACTGCGCTGAGTAATGTTATATGTGACACCTGTATATCTGTGTGCTCCTGAGTCTGTATATGGGAGACTGTGCTGAGTAATGTGATATGTGACACCTGTATATCTGTGTGCCCCTGAGTCTGTATATGGGAGACTGTGCTGAGTAATGTGATATGTGACACCTGTATATCTGTGTGCTCCGGAGTCTGTATATAGGAGACTGTGCTGAGTAATGTGATATGTGACACCTGTATATCTGTGTGCTACTGAGTCTGTATATAAGAGACTGCGCTGAGTAATGTTATATGTGACACCTGTATATCTGTGTGCTCCTGAGTCTGTATATGGGAGACTGCCCTGAGTAATGTGATATGTGACACCTGTATATATGTGTGCCCCTGAGTCTGTATATGGAGACTGCGCTGAGTAATGTGATACCTGTATAGCTGTCTGCTCCTGAGTCTGTATATGGGAGACTGTTCTGAACAATGTGATATGTGACACCTGTATATCTGTGTGCTCCTGAGTCTGTATATAGGAGATTGCGCTGAGTAACGTGATATGTGACACCTGTATAAGGGAGACTGTGCTGAGTAATGTGATATGTGACACTTGTATGTCTGTGTGCTCCTGAGTCTGTATATGGGACACTGTACTGAGTAATGTGATATGTGACACCTGTATATCTGTGTGCTCCTGAGTCCGTATATGGGAGACTGCGCTGAGTAATGTGACACCTGTATATCTGAGTGCTCCTGAGTCTGTATATGGGAGACTGCGCTGAGTAATGTGACACCTGTATATCTGTGTGCTCCTGAGTCTGTATATAGGAGACTGCGCTGAGTAATGTGATATGTGACACCTGTATATCTGTGTGCTCCTGAGTCTGTATATAGGAGACTGTGCTGAGTAATGTGATTTGTGACACCTGTATATCTGTGTGCTCCTGAGTCTGTATATGGGAGACTGCGCTGAGTAATGTGATATGTGACACCTGTATATCTGTGTGCTCCTGAGTCTGTATATAGAAGACTGTGCTGAGTAATGTGATATGTGACACCTGTATATCTGTGTGCTCCTGAGTCTGTATATAGGAGACTGCGCTGAGTAATGTGATATGTGACACCTGTATATCTGTGTGCTCCTGAGTCTGTATATGGGAGACTACGCTGAGTAATGTGATATGTGACACCTGTATATCTGTGTGCTCCTGAGTCTGTATATGGGAGACTGCGCTGAGTAATGTGATATGTGACAACTGTATATATGTGTGCACCTGAGTCTGTATATGGAGACTGCGCTGAGTAATGTGACACCTGTATATCTGTGTGCTCCTGAGTCTGTATATGGGAGACTGTGCTGAGTAATGTGATATGTGACACCTGTATATATGTGTGCCCCTGAGTCTGTATATGGAGACTGCGCTGAGTAATGTGATACCTGTATATCTGTGTGCTCCTGAGTCTGTATATGGGAGACTGTGCTGAGTAATGTGATATGAGACACCTGTATATCTGTGTGCTCCTGAGTCTGTATATGGGAGACTGCGCTGAGTAATGTGATACCTGTATAGCTATGTGCTCCTGAGTCTGTATATGGGAGACTGCGCTGAGTAATGTGATATGTGACACCTATATATCTGTGTGCTCCTGAGTCTGTATATGGGAGACTGCGCTGAGTAATGTGACATGTGACACCTGTATATCTGTGTGCTCCTGAGTCTGTATATGGGAGACTGCGCTGAGTAATGTGATATGTGACACCTGTATATCTGTGTGCTCCTGAGTCTGTATATGGGAGACTGCGCTGAGTAATGTGATAGGTGATACCTGTATATCTGTGTGCTCCTGAGTCTGTATATAGGAGACTGCGCTGAGTAATGTGATATGTGACACCTGTATATCTGTGTGCTCCTGAGTCCGTATATGGGAGACTGCGCTGAGTCATGTGACACCTGTATATCTGAGTGCTCCTGAGTCTGTATATGGGAGACTGCGCTGAGTAATGTGATATGTGACACCTGTATATCTGTGTGCTCCTGAGTCCGTATATGGGAGACTGCGCTGAGTAATGTGACACCTGTATATCTGAGTGCTCCTGAGTCTGTATATGGGAGACTGCGCTGAGTAATGTGATATGTGACACCTGTATATCTGTGTGCTCCTGAGTCTGTATATGGGAGACTGCGCTGAGTAATGTGATACCTGTATATCTGTGTGCTCCTGAGTCTGTATATGGGAGACTGTGCTGAGTAATGTGATATGTGACACCTGTATATCTGTGTGCTCCTGAGTCTGTATATGGGAGACTGCGCTGAGTAATGTGATATGTGACACCTGTATATCTGTGTGCTCCTGAGTCTGTATATGGGAGACTGCCCTGAGTAATGTGATATGTGACACCTGTATATCTGTGTGCTGCGGTGTCAGTAAATGGGAGACTGCGCTGAGTAATGTGATATGTGACACCTGTATATCTGTGTGCTCCTGAGTCTGTATATAGGAGACTGCGCTGAGTAATGTGATATGTGACACCTGTATATCTGTGTGCTCCTGAGTCTGTATATGGGAGACTGCGCTGAGTAATGTGATATGTGACACCTGTATATCTGTGTGCTACTGAGTCTGTATATAAGAGACTGCGCTGAGTAATGTTATATGTGACACCTGTATATCTGTGTGCTCCTGAGTCTGTATATGGGAGACTGCGCTGAGTAATGTGATATGTGACACCTGTATATATGTGTGCACCTGAGTCTGTATATGGAGACTGCGCTGAGTAATGTGATACCTGTATATCTGTGTGCTCCTGAGTCTGTATATGGGAGACTGTGCTGAGTAATGTGATATGTGACACCTGTATATCTGTGTGCTCCTGAGTCTGTATATGGGAGACTGCGCTGAGTAATGTGATATGTGACACCAGTATATCTGTGTGCTCCTGAGTCTGTATATGGGAGACTGCGCTGAGTAATGTGATATGTGACACCTGTATATCTGTGTACTACTGAGTCTGTATATGGGAGACTGCACTGAGTAATGTGACACCTGTATATCTGTGTGCTCCTGAGTCTGTATATGGGAGACTGCGCTGAGTAATGTGATGTGTGACACCTGTATATCTGTGTGCTCCTGAGTCTGTATATGGGAGACTGTGCTGAGTAATGTGATATGTGACACCTGTATATCTGTGTGCTCCTGAGTCTGTATATGGGAGACTGCGCTGAGTAATGTGATATGTGACACCTGTATATCTGTGTGCTCCTGAGTCTGTATATGGGAGACTGCCCTGAGTAATGTGATATGTGACACCTGTATATCTGTGTGCTCCTGAGTCTGTATATGGGAGACTGTGCTGAGTAATGTGATATGTGACACCTGTATATCTGTGTGCTCCTGAGTCTGTATATAGGAGACTGCGCTGAGAAATGTGATATGTGACACCTGTATATCTGTGTGCTCCTGAGTCTGTATATGGGAGACTGCGCTTAGTAATGTGATATGTGACACCTGTATATCTGTGTGCTCCTGAGTCTGTATATGGGAGACTGCCCTGAGTAATGTGATATGTGACACCTGTATATCTGTGTGCTCCTGAGTCTGTATATGGGAGACTGCGCTGAGTAATGTGATATGTGACACCTGTATATCTGTGTGCTCCGGAGTCTGTATATAGGAGACTGTGCTGAGTAATGTGATATGTGACACCTGTATATCTGTGTGCTACTGAGTCTGTATATAAGAGACTGCGCTGAGTAATGTTATATGTGACACCTGTATATCTGTGTGCTCCTGAGTCTGTATATGGGAGACTGTGCTGAGTAATGTGACACCTGTATAGCTGTCTGCTCCTGAGTCTGTATATGGGAGACTGTTCTGAAGAATGTGATATGTGACACCTGTATATCTGTGTGCTCCTGAGTCTGTATATGGGAGACTGTTCTGAAGAATGTGATATGTGACACCTGTATATCTGTGTGCTCCTGAGTCTGTATATAGGAGATTGCGCTGAGTAACGTGATATGTGACACCTGTATAAGGGAGACTGTGCTGAGTAATGTGATATGTGACACCTGTATGTCTGTGTGCTCCTGAGTCTGTATAAGGGACACTGTACTGAGTAATGTGATATGTGACACCTGTATATCTGTGTGCTCCTGAGTCTGTATATGGGAGACTGCGCTGAGTAATGTGATATGTGACACCTGTATATCTGTGTGCTCCTGAGTCTGTATATGGGAGACTGCGCTGAGTAAGGTGATATGTGACACCTGTATATCTGTGTGCTCCTGAGTCCGTATATGGGAGACTGCGCTGAGTAATGTGACACCTGTATATCTCAGTGCTCCTGAGTCTGTATATGGGAGACTGCGCTGAGTAATGTGACACCTGTATATCTGTGTGCTCCTGAGTCTGTATATAGGAGACTGCGCTGAGTAATGTGATATGTGACACCTGTATATCTGTGTGCTCCTGAGTCTGTATATAGGAGACTGTGCTGAGTAATGTGATTTGTGACATCTGTATATCTGTGTGCTCCTGAGTCTGTATATGGGAGACTGCGCTGAGTAATGTGATATGTGACACCTGTATATCTGTGTGCTCCTGAGTCTGTATATGGGAGACTACGCTGAGTAATGTGATATGTGACACCTGTATATCTGTGTGCTCCTGAATCTGTATATGGGAGACTGCACTGAGTAATGTGACATGTGACACCTGTATATCTGTGTGCTCCTGAGTCTGTATATGGGAGACTGCGCTGAGTAATGTGATATGTGACACCTGTATATCTGTGTGCTCCTGAATCTGTATATGGGAGACTGCGCTGAGTAATGTGATAGGTGATACCTGTATATCTGTGTGCTCCTGAGTCTGTATATAGGAGACTGCGCTGAGTAATGTGATATGTGACACCTGTATATCTGTGTGCTCCTGAGTCTGTATATGGGAGACTGCGCTGAGTAATGTGATGTGACAACTGTATATATGTGTGCACCTGAGTCTGTATATGGAGACTGCGCTGAGTAATGTGACACCTGTATATCTGTGTGCTCCTGAGTCTGTATATGGGAGACTGTGCTGAGTAATGTGATATGTGACACCTGTATATATGTGTGCCCCTGAGTCTGTATATGGAGACTGCGCTGAGTAATGTGATACCTGTATATCTGTGTGCTCCTGAGTCTGTATATGGGAGACTGTGCTGAGTAATGTGATATGAGACACCTGTATATCTGTGTGCTCCTGAGTCTGTATATGGGAGACTGCGCTGAGTAATGTGATATGTGACACCTGTATATATGTGTGCACCTGAGTCTGTATATGGAGACTGCGCTGAGTAATGTGATACCTGTATATCTGTGTGCTCCTGAGTCTGTATATGGAGACTGTGCTGAGTAATGTGATATGTGACACCTGTATATCTGTGTGCTCCTGAGTCTGTATATGGGAGTCTGCGCTGAGTAATGTGATATGTGACACCTGTATATCTGTGTGCTCCTAAGTCTGTATATGGGAGACTACGCTGAGTAATGTGATATGTGACACCTGTATATCTGTGTGCTCCTGAGTCTGTATATGGGAGACTACGCTGAGTAATGTGATATGTGACACCTGTATATCTGTGTGCTCCTGAGTCTGTATATGGGAGACTACGCTGAGTAATGTGATATGTGACACCTGTATATCTGTGTGCTCCTGAGTCTGTATATGGGAGACTGCGCTGAGTAATGTGATATGTGACACCTGTATATCTGTGTGCTGCTGTGTCTGTAAATGGGAGACTGCGCTGAGTAATGTGATAGGTGACACTTCTATATATGTGTGCTCCTGAGTCTGTATATGGGAGACTGCGCTGAGTAATGTGATATGTGACACCTGTATATCTGTGTGCTCCTGAGTCTGTATATGGGAGACTGCGCTGAGTAATGTGATATGTGACACCTGTATATCTGTGTGCTCCTGAGTCTGTATATGGAGACTGCGCTGAGTAATGTGATATGTGACACCTGTATATCTGTGTGCTCCTGAGTCTGTATATGGGAGACTGTGCTGAGTAATGTGATATGTGACACCTGTATATCTGTGTGCCCCTGAGTCTGTATATGGGAGACTGTGCTGAGTAATGTGATATGTGACACCTGTATATCTGTGTGCTCCGGAGTCTGTATATAGGAGACTGTGCTGAGTAATGTGATATGTGACACCTGTATATCTGTGTGCTACTGAGTCTGTATATAAGAGACTGCGCTGAGTAATGTTATATGTGACACCTGTATATCTGTGTGCTCCTGAGTCTGTATATGGGAGACTGCCCTGAGTAATGTGATATGTGACACCTGTATATATGTGTGCCCCTGAGTCTGTATATGGAGACTGCGCTGAGTAATGTGATACCTGTATAGCTGTCTGCTCCTGAGTCTGTATATGGGAGACTGTTCTGAACAATGTGATATGTGACACCTGTATATCTGTGTGCTCCTGAGTCTGTATATAGGAGATTGCGCTGAGTAACGTGATATGTGACACCTGTATAAGGGAGACTGTGCTGAGTAATGTGATATGTGACACTTGTATGTCTGTGTGCTCCTGAGTCTGTATATGGGACACTGTACTGAGTAATGTGATATGTGACACCTGTATATCTGTGTGCTCCTGAGTCCGTATATGGGAGACTGCGCTGAGTAATGTGACACCTGTATATCTGAGTGCTCCTGAGTCTGTATATGGGAGACTGCGCTGAGTAATGTGACACCTGTATATCTGTGTGCTCCTGAGTCTGTATATAGGAGACTGCGCTGAGTAATGTGATATGTGACACCTGTATATCTGTGTGCTCCTGAGTCTGTATATAGGAGACTGTGCTGAGTAATGTGATTTGTGACACCTGTATATCTGTGTGCTCCTGAGTCTGTATATGGGAGACTGCGCTGAGTAATGTGATATGTGACACCTGTATATCTGTGTGCTCCTGAGTCTGTATATAGAAGACTGTGCTGAGTAATGTGATATGTGACACCTGTATATCTGTGTGCTCCTGAGTCTGTATATAGGAGACTGCGCTGAGTAATGTGATATGTGACACCTGTATATCTGTGTGCTCCTGAGTCTGTATATGGGAGACTACGCTGAGTAATGTGATATGTGACACCTGTATATCTGTGTGCTCCTGAGTCTGTATATGGGAGACTGCGCTGAGTAATGTGATATGTGACAACTGTATATATGTGTGCACCTGAGTCTGTATATGGAGACTGCGCTGAGTAATGTGACACCTGTATATCTGTGTGCTCCTGAGTCTGTATATGGGAGACTGTGCTGAGTAATGTGATATGTGACACCTGTATATATGTGTGCCCCTGAGTCTGTATATGGAGACTGCGCTGAGTAATGTGATACCTGTATATCTGTGTGCTCCTGAGTCTGTATATGGGAGACTGTGCTGAGTAATGTGATATGAGACACCTGTATATCTGTGTGCTCCTGAGTCTGTATATGGGAGACTGCGCTGAGTAATGTGATACCTGTATAGCTATGTGCTCCTGAGTCTGTATATGGGAGACTGCGCTGAGTAATGTGATATGTGACACCTATATATCTGTGTGCTCCTGAGTCTGTATATGGGAGACTGCGCTGAGTAATGTGACATGTGACACCTGTATATCTGTGTGCTCCTGAGTCTGTATATGGGAGACTGCGCTGAGTAATGTGATATGTGACACCTGTATATCTGTGTGCTCCTGAGTCTGTATATGGGAGACTGCGCTGAGTAATGTGATAGGTGATACCTGTATATCTGTGTGCTCCTGAGTCTGTATATAGGAGACTGCGCTGAGTAATGTGATATGTGACACCTGTATATCTGTGTGCTCCTGAGTCCGTATATGGGAGACTGCGCTGAGTCATGTGACACCTGTATATCTGAGTGCTCCTGAGTCTGTATATGGGAGACTGCGCTGAGTAATGTGATATGTGACACCTGTATATCTGTGTGCTCCTGAGTCCGTATATGGGAGACTGCGCTGAGTAATGTGACACCTGTATATCTGAGTGCTCCTGAGTCTGTATATGGGAGACTGCGCTGAGTAATGTGATATGTGACACCTGTATATCTGTGTGCTCCTGAGTCTGTATATGGGAGACTGCGCTGAGTAATGTGATACCTGTATATCTGTGTGCTCCTGAGTCTGTATATGGGAGACTGTGCTGAGTAATGTGATATGTGACACCTGTATATCTGTGTGCTCCTGAGTCTGTATATGGGAGACTGCGCTGAGTAATGTGATATGTGACACCTGTATATCTGTGTGCTCCTGAGTCTGTATATGGGAGACTGCCCTGAGTAATGTGATATGTGACACCTGTATATCTGTGTGCTGCGGTGTCAGTAAATGGGAGACTGCGCTGAGTAATGTGATATGTGACACCTGTATATCTGTGTGCTCCTGAGTCTGTATATAGGAGACTGCGCTGAGTAATGTGATATGTGACACCTGTATATCTGTGTGCTCCTGAGTCTGTATATGGGAGACTGCGCTGAGTAATGTGATATGTGACACCTGTATATCTGTGTGCTACTGAGTCTGTATATAAGAGACTGCGCTGAGTAATGTTATATGTGACACCTGTATATCTGTGTGCTCCTGAGTCTGTATATGGGAGACTGCGCTGAGTAATGTGATATGTGACACCTGTATATATGTGTGCACCTGAGTCTGTATATGGAGACTGCGCTGAGTAATGTGATACCTGTATATCTGTGTGCTCCTGAGTCTGTATATGGGAGACTGTGCTGAGTAATGTGATATGTGACACCTGTATATCTGTGTGCTCCTGAGTCTGTATATGGGAGACTGCGCTGAGTAATGTGATATGTGACACCAGTATATCTGTGTGCTCCTGAGTCTGTATATGGGAGACTGCGCTGAGTAATGTGATATGTGACACCTGTATATCTGTGTACTACTGAGTCTGTATATGGGAGACTGCACTGAGTAATGTGACACCTGTATATCTGTGTGCTCCTGAGTCTGTATATGGGAGACTGCGCTGAGTAATGTGATGTGTGACACCTGTATATCTGTGTGCTCCTGAGTCTGTATATGGGAGACTGTGCTGAGTAATGTGATATGTGACACCTGTATATCTGTGTGCTCCTGAGTCTGTATATGGGAGACTGCGCTGAGTAATGTGATATGTGACACCTGTATATCTGTGTGCTCCTGAGTCTGTATATGGGAGACTGCCCTGAGTAATGTGATATGTGACACCTGTATATCTGTGTGCTCCTGAGTCTGTATATGGGAGACTGTGCTGAGTAATGTGATATGTGACACCTGTATATCTGTGTGCTCCTGAGTCTGTATATAGGAGACTGCGCTGAGAAATGTGATATGTGACACCTGTATATCTGTGTGCTCCTGAGTCTGTATATGGGAGACTGCGCTTAGTAATGTGATATGTGACACCTGTATATCTGTGTGCTCCTGAGTCTGTATATGGGAGACTGCCCTGAGTAATGTGATATGTGACACCTGTATATCTGTGTGCTCCTGAGTCTGTATATGGGAGACTGCGCTGAGTAATGTGATATGTGACACCTGTATATCTGTGTGCTCCGGAGTCTGTATATAGGAGACTGTGCTGAGTAATGTGATATGTGACACCTGTATATCTGTGTGCTACTGAGTCTGTATATAAGAGACTGCGCTGAGTAATGTTATATGTGACACCTGTATATCTGTGTGCTCCTGAGTCTGTATATGGGAGACTGTGCTGAGTAATGTGACACCTGTATAGCTGTCTGCTCCTGAGTCTGTATATGGGAGACTGTTCTGAAGAATGTGATATGTGACACCTGTATATCTGTGTGCTCCTGAGTCTGTATATGGGAGACTGTTCTGAAGAATGTGATATGTGACACCTGTATATCTGTGTGCTCCTGAGTCTGTATATAGGAGATTGCGCTGAGTAACGTGATATGTGACACCTGTATAAGGGAGACTGTGCTGAGTAATGTGATATGTGACACCTGTATGTCTGTGTGCTCCTGAGTCTGTATAAGGGACACTGTACTGAGTAATGTGATATGTGACACCTGTATATCTGTGTGCTCCTGAGTCTGTATATGGGAGACTGCGCTGAGTAATGTGATATGTGACACCTGTATATCTGTGTGCTCCTGAGTCTGTATATGGGAGACTGCGCTGAGTAAGGTGATATGTGACACCTGTATATCTGTGTGCTCCTGAGTCCGTATATGGGAGACTGCGCTGAGTAATGTGACACCTGTATATCTCAGTGCTCCTGAGTCTGTATATGGGAGACTGCGCTGAGTAATGTGACACCTGTATATCTGTGTGCTCCTGAGTCTGTATATAGGAGACTGCGCTGAGTAATGTGATATGTGACACCTGTATATCTGTGTGCTCCTGAGTCTGTATATAGGAGACTGTGCTGAGTAATGTGATTTGTGACATCTGTATATCTGTGTGCTCCTGAGTCTGTATATGGGAGACTGCGCTGAGTAATGTGATATGTGACACCTGTATATCTGTGTGCTCCTGAGTCTGTATATGGGAGACTACGCTGAGTAATGTGATATGTGACACCTGTATATCTGTGTGCTCCTGAATCTGTATATGGGAGACTGCACTGAGTAATGTGACATGTGACACCTGTATATCTGTGTGCTCCTGAGTCTGTATATGGGAGACTGCGCTGAGTAATGTGATATGTGACACCTGTATATCTGTGTGCTCCTGAATCTGTATATGGGAGACTGCGCTGAGTAATGTGATAGGTGATACCTGTATATCTGTGTGCTCCTGAGTCTGTATATAGGAGACTGCGCTGAGTAATGTGATATGTGACACCTGTATATCTGTGTGCTCCTGAGTCTGTATATGGGAGACTGCGCTGAGTAATGTGATGTGACAACTGTATATATGTGTGCACCTGAGTCTGTATATGGAGACTGCGCTGAGTAATGTGACACCTGTATATCTGTGTGCTCCTGAGTCTGTATATGGGAGACTGTGCTGAGTAATGTGATATGTGACACCTGTATATATGTGTGCCCCTGAGTCTGTATATGGAGACTGCGCTGAGTAATGTGATACCTGTATATCTGTGTGCTCCTGAGTCTGTATATGGGAGACTGTGCTGAGTAATGTGATATGAGACACCTGTATATCTGTGTGCTCCTGAGTCTGTATATGGGAGACTGCGCTGAGTAATGTGATATGTGACACCTGTATATATGTGTGCACCTGAGTCTGTATATGGAGACTGCGCTGAGTAATGTGATACCTGTATATCTGTGTGCTCCTGAGTCTGTATATGGAGACTGTGCTGAGTAATGTGATATGTGACACCTGTATATCTGTGTGCTCCTGAGTCTGTATATGGGAGTCTGCGCTGAGTAATGTGATATGTGACACCTGTATATCTGTGTGCTCCTAAGTCTGTATATGGGAGACTACGCTGAGTAATGTGATATGTGACACCTGTATATCTGTGTGCTCCTGAGTCTGTATATGGGAGACTACGCTGAGTAATGTGATATGTGACACCTGTATATCTGTGTGCTCCTGAGTCTGTATATGGGAGACTACGCTGAGTAATGTGATATGTGACACCTGTATATCTGTGTGCTCCTGAGTCTGTATATGGGAGACTGCGCTGAGTAATGTGATATGTGACACCTGTATATCTGTGTGCTGCTGTGTCTGTAAATGGGAGACTGCGCTGAGTAATGTGATAGGTGACACTTCTATATATGTGTGCTCCTGAGTCTGTATATGGGAGACTGCGCTGAGTAATGTGATATGTGACACCTGTATATCTGTGTGCTCCTGAGTCTGTATATGGGAGACTGCGCTGAGTAATGTGATATGTGACACCTGTATATCTGTGTGCTCCTGAGTCTGTATATGGAGACTGCGCTGAGTAATGTGATATGTGACACCTGTATATCTGTGTGCTCCTGAGTCTGTATATGGGAGACTGTGCTGAGTAATGTGATATGTGACACCTGTATATCTGTGTGCTCCTGAGTCTGTATATGGGAGACTGCGCTGAGTAATGTGATATGTGACACCTGTATATCTGTGTACTCCTGAGTCTGTATATGGGAGACTGCGCTGAGTAATGTGACACCTGTATATCTGTGTGCTCCTGAGTCTGTATATGGGAGACTGCGCTGAGTAATGTGATGTGTGACACCTGTATATCTGTGTGCTCCTGAGTCTGTATATGGGAGACTGCGCTGAGTAATGTGATATGTGACACCTGTATATCTGTGTGCTCCTGAGTCTGTATATGGGAGACTGCGCTGAGTAAAGTGATATGTGACACCTGTATATCTGTGTGCTCCTGAGTCTGTATATGGGAGACTGCGCTGAGTAATGTGATATATGACACCTGTATATCTGTGTGCTCCTCAGTCTGTATATGGGAGACTACGCTGAGTAATGTGATATGTGACACCTGTATATCTTTGTGCTCCTGAGTCTGTATATGGGAGACTACGCTGAGTAATGTGATATGTGACACCTGTATATCTGTGTGCTGCGGTGTCTGTAAATGGGAGACTGCGCTGAGTAATGTGATAGGTGACACTTCTATATATGTGTGCTCCTGAGTCTGTATATAAGAGACTGCGCTGAGTAATGTGATATGTGACACCTGTATATCTGTGTGCTCCTCAGTCTGTATATGGGAGACTACGCTGAGTAATGTGATATGTGACACCTGTATATCTTTGTGCTCCTGAGTCTGTATATGGGAGACTACGCTGAGTAATGTGATATGTGACACCTGTATATCTGTGTGCTGCGGTGTCTGTAAATGGGAGACTGCGCTGAGTAATGTGATATGTGACACCTGTATATCTGTGTGCTACTGAGTCTGTATATAAGAGACTGCGCTGAGTAATGTTATATGTGACACCTGTATATCTGTGTGCTCCTGAGTCTGTATATGGGAGACTGCGCTGAGTAATGTGATCTGTGACAGCTGTATATATGTGTGCACCTGAGTCTGTATATGGAGACTGCGCTGAGTAATGTGATACCTGTATATCTGTGTGCTCCTGAGTCTGTATATAGGAGACTGTGCTGTGTAATGTGATATGTGACACCTGTATATCTGTGTGCTCCTGAGTCTGTATATGGGAGACTGCGCTGAGTAATGTGATGTGTGACACCTGTATATCTGTGTGCTCCTGAGTCTGTATATGGGAGACTGTGCTCAGTAATGTGATATGTGACACCTGTATATCTGTGTGCTCCTGAGTCTGTATATGGGAGACTGCGCTGAGTAATGTGATATGTGACACCTGTATATATGTGTGCTCCTGAGTCTGTATATGGGAGACTGCCCTGAGTAATGTGATATGTGACACCTGTATATCTGTGTGCTCCTGAGTCTGTATATAGGAGACTGTGCAGAGTAATGTGATATGTGACACCTGTATATCTGTGTGCTGCTGAGTCTGTATATAGGAGACTGCGCTGAGAAATGTGATATGTGACACCTGTATATCTGTGTGCTCCTGAGTCTGTAAATGGGAGACTGCGCTGAGTAATGTGATAGGTGACACTTGTATATCTGTGTGCTCCTGAGTCTGTATATAGGAAACTGCGCTGAGTAATGTGATATGTGACACCTGTATATCTGTGTGCTCCTGAGTCTGTATATAGGAGACTGCGCTGAGTAATGTGATATGTGACACCTGTATATCTGTGTGCTGCTGTGTCTGTAAATGGGAGACTGCGCTGAGTAATGTGACACCTGTATATCTGTGTGCTCCTGAGTCTGTATATGGGAGACTGCGCTGAGTAATGTGATATGTGACACCTGTATATCTGTGTGCTCCTGAGTCTGTATATAGGAGACTGTGCTGAGTAATGGGATATGTGACACCTGTATATCTGTGTGCTCCGGAGTCTGTATATAGGAGACTGTGCTGAGTAATGTGATATGTGACACCTGTATATCTGTGTGCTACTGAGTCTGTATACAAGAGACTGCGCTGAGTAATGTTATATGTGACACCTGTATATCTGTGTGCTCCTGAGTCTGTATTTGGGAGACTGTGCTGAGTAATGTGACACCTGTATATCTGTATATCTGTGTGCTCCTGAGTCTGTATATGGGAGACTGCGCTGAGTAATGGGATATGTGACACCTGTATGTCTGTGTTTTCCTGAGTCTGTATATGGGAGATTGCGCTGAGTATTGTGATATGTGACACCTGTATATCTGTGTGCTCCTGAGTCTGTATATGGAGACTGTGCTGAGTAATGTGATATGTGACACCTGTATATCTGTGTGCTCCTGAGTCTGTATATGGGAGACTGCGCTGAGTAATGTGATATGTGACACCTGTATATCTGTGTGCTCCTGAGTCTGTATATAGGAGACTGTGCTGAGAAATGTGATATGTGACACCTGTATATCTGTGTGCTACTGAGTCTGTATACAAGAGACTGCGCTGAGTAATGTGATATGTGACACCTGTATATCTGTGTGCTCCTGAGTCTGTATTTGGGAGACTGCGCTGAGTAATGTGACACCTGTATATCTGTATATCTGTGTGCTCCTGAGTCTGTATATGGGAGACTGCGCTGAGTAATGGGATATGTGACACCTGTATGTCTGTGTTTTCCTGAGTCTGTATATGGGAGATTGCGCTGAGTATTGGGATATGTGACACCTGTATATCTGTGTGCTCCTGAGTCTGTATATGGAGACTGTGCTGAGTAATGTGATATGTGACACCTGTATATCTGTGTGCTCCTGAGTCTGTATATGGGAGACTGCGCTGAGTAATGTGATATGTGACACCTGTATATCTGTGTGCTCCTGAGTCTGTATATAGGAGACTGCGCTGAGTAATGTGATATGTGACACCTGTATATCTGTGTGCTCCTGAGTCTGTATATGGGAGACTGCGCTGAGTAATGTGATATGTGACACCTGTATATCTGTGTGCTCCTGAGTCTGTATATAGGAGACTGCGCTGAGTAATGTGATATGTGACACCTGTATATCTGTGTGCTCCTGAGTCTGTATATGGGAGACTGCGCTGAGTAATGTCATATGTGACACCTGTATATTTGTGTGCTCCTGAGTCTGTATATGGAGACTGCGCTGAGTAATGTGATATGTGACACCTGTATATCTGTTTGCTCCTGAGTCTGTATGTGCAGACTGCGCTGAGTAATGTGACACCTGTATATCTGCGTGCTCCTGAGTCTGTATATGAGAGACTGCGCTGAGTAATGTGATATGTGACATCTGTATATCTGTGTGCTCCTGAGTCTGTATATGGGAGACTGCGCTGAGTAATGTGATATGTGACACCTGTATATCTGTGTGCTCCTGAGTCTGTATATAGGAGACAGCGCTGAGTAATGTGATACCTGTATATCTGTGTGCTCCTGAGTCTGTATATAGGAGACTGCACTGAGTAATGTGATATGTGACACCTGTATATCTGTGTGCTCCTGAGTCTGTATATGGGAGACTGCGCTGAGTAATGTGATATGTGACACCTGTATATCTGTGTGCTCCTGAGTCTGTATATAGGAGACTGCGCTGAGTAATGTGATATGTGACAACTGTATATCTGTGTGCTCCTGAGTCTGTATATGGGAGACTGCGCTGAGTAATGTGATATGTGACACCTGTATATCTGTGTGCTCCTGAGTCTGTATATAGGAGACTGCGCTGAGTAATGTGATATGTGACACCTGTATATCTGTGTGCTCCTGAGTCTGTATATGGGAGACTGCGCTGAGTAATGTGATATGTGACACCTGTATATCTGTGTGCTCCTGAGTCTGTATATGGGAGACTGCGCTGAGTAATGTGATATGTGACTCCTGTATATCTGTGTACTCCTGAGTCTGTATATGGGAGACTGCGCTGAGTAATGTGACACCTGTATATCTGTGTGCTACTGAGTCTGTATATGGGAGACTGCGCTGAGTAATGTAATATGTGACTCCTGTATATCTGTGTGCTCCTGAGTCTGTATATAGTAGACTGTGCTTAGTAATGTGATATGTGACACCTGTATATCTGTGTGCTCCTGAGTCTGTATATGGGAGACTGTGCTGAGTAATGTGATATGTGATACCTGTATATCTGTGTGCTCCTGAGTCTGTATATAGGAGACTGCGCTGAGTAATGTGATATGTGACACCTGTATATCTGTGTGCTCCTGAGTCTGTATATGGAGACTGTGGTGACACCTGTATATCTGTGTGCTCCTGAGTCTGTATATGGGAGACTGCGCTGAGTAATGTGATATGTGACACCTGTATATCTGTGTGCTGCTGAGTCTGTATATAGGAGACTGCGCTGAGTAATGTGATAAGTGACACCTGTATATCTGTGTGCTCCTGAGTCTGTATATGGGAGACTACGCTGAGTAATGTCATATGTGACACCTGTATATTTGTGTGCTCCTGAGTCTGTATATGGAGACTGCGCTGAGTAATGTGATATGTGACACCTGTATATCTGTTTGCTCCTGAGTCTGTATGTGCAGACTGCGCTGAGTAATGTGACACCTGTATATCTGCGTGCTCCTGAGTCTGTATATGAGAGACTGTGCTGAGTAATGTGATATGTGACATCTGTATATCTGTGTGCTCCTGAGTCTGTATATGGGAGACTGCGCTGAGTAATGTGATATGTGACACCTGTATATCTGTGTGCTCCTGAGTCTGTATATAGGAGACAGCGCTGAGTAATGTGATACCTGTATATCTGTGTGCTCCTGAGTCTGTATATAGGAGACTGCGCTGAGTAATGTGATATGTGACACCTGTATATCTGTGTGCTCCTGAGTCTGTATATAGGAGACTGCGCTGAGTAATGTGATATGTGACACCTGTATATCTGTGTGCTGCTGTGTCTGTAAATGGGAGACTGCGCTGAGTAATGTGCTATGTGACACCTGTATGTCTGTGTGCTCCTGAGTCTGTATATGGGAGACTGCGCTGAGTAATGTGATATGTGACACCTGTATATCTGTGTGCTCCTGAGTCTGTATATAGGAGACTGCGCTGAGTAATGTAATATGTGACACCTGTATATCTGTGTGCTCCTGAGTCTGTATATAGGAGACTGTGCTGAGTAATGTGATATGTGACACCTGTATATCTGTGTGCTCCGGAGTCTGTATATAGGAGACTGCGCTGAGTAATGTTATATGTGACACCTGTATATCTGTATGCTCCTGAGTCTGTATTTGGGAGACTGCGCTGAGTAATGTGAACCTGTATATCTGTATATCTGTGTGCTCCTGTGTCTGTATATGGGAGACTGCGCTGAGTAATGGGATATGTGACACCTGTATGTCTGTGTTTTCCTGAGTCTGTATATGGGAGATTGCGCTGAGTATTGTGATATGTGACACCTGTATATCTGTGTGCTCCTGAGTCTGTATATGGAGACTGTGCTGAGTAATGTGATATGTGACACCTGTATATCTGTGTGCTCCTGAGTCTCTATATGGGAGACTGCGCTGAGTAATGTGATATGTGACACCTGTATATCTGTGTGCTCCTGAGTCTGTATATAGGAGACTGTGCTGAGAAATGTGATATGTGACACCTGTATATCTGTGTGCTACTGAGTCTGTATACAAGAGACTGCGCTGAGTAATGTGATATGTGACACCTGTATATCTGTGTGCTCCTGAGTCTGTATTTGGGAGACTGCGCTGAGTAATGTGACACCTGTATATCTGTGTGCTCCTGAGTCTGTATATGGGAGACTGCGCTGAGTAATGTGATATGTGACACCTGTATATCTGTGTGCTCCGGAGTCTGTATATAGGAGACTGTGCTGAGTAATGTGATATGTGACACCTGTATATCTGTGTGCTACTGAGTCTGTATACAAGAGACTGCGCTGAGTAATGTGATATGTGACACCTGTATATCTGTGTGCTCCTGAGTCTGTATATGGGAGACTGCGCTGAGTAATGGGATATGTGACACCTGTATGTCTGTGTTTTCCTGAGTCTGTATATGGGAGATTGCGCTGAGTATTGTGATATGTGACACCTGTATATCTGTGTGCTCCTGAGTCTGTATATGGAGACTGTGCTGAGTAATGTGATATGTGACACCTGTATATCTGTGTGCTCCTGAGTCTGTATATGGGAGACTGCGCTGAGTAATGTGATATGTGACACCTGTATATCTGTGTGCTCCTGAGTCTGTATATAGGAGACTGTGCTAAGAAATGTGATATGTGACACCTGTATATCTGTGTGCTACTGAGTTTGTATACAAGAGACTGCGCTGAGTAATGTGATATGTGACACCTGTATATCTGTGTGCTCCTGAGTCTGTATTTGGGAGACTGCGCTGAGTAATGTGACACCTGTATATCTGTATATCTGTGTGCTCCTGAGTCTGTATATGGGAGACTGCGCTGAGTAATGGGATATGTGACACCTGTATGTCTGTGTTTTCCTGAGTCTGTATATGGGAGATTGCGCTGAGTATTGTGATATGTGACACCTGTATATCTGTGTGCTCCTGAGTCTGTATATGGAGACTGTGCTGAGTAATGTGATATGTGACACCTGTATATCTGTGTGCTCCTGAGTCTGTATATGGGAGACTGCGCTGAGTAATGTGATATGTGACACCTGTATATCTGTGTGCTCCTGAGTCTGTATATAGGAGACTGCGCTGAGTAATGTGATATGTGACACCTGTATATCTGTTTGCTCCTGAGTCTGTATATGGGAGACTGCGCTGAGTAATGTGATATGTGACACCTGTATATCTGTGTGCTCCTGAGTCTGTATATAGGAGACTGCGCTGAGTAATGTGATATGTGACACCTGTATATCTGTGTGCTCCTGAGTCTGTATATGGGAGACTGCGCTGAGTAATGTGACACCTGTATATCTGTGTGCTCCTGAGTCTGTATATGGAGACTGCGCTGAGTAATGTGATATTTGACACCTGTATATCTGTTTGCTCCTGAGTCTGTATGTGCAGACTGCGCTGAGTAATGTGACACCTGTATATCTGCGTGCTCCTGAGTCTGTATATGAGAGACTGCGCTGAGTAATGTGATATGTGACATCTGTATATCTGTGTGCTCCTGAGTCTGTATATGGGAGACTGCGCTGAGTAATGTGATATGTGACACCTGTATATCTGTGTGCTCCTGAGTCTGTATATAGGAGACAGCGCTGAGTAATGTGATACCTGTATATCTGTGTGCTCCTGAGTCTGTATATGGGAGACTGCGCTGAGTAATGTGATATGTGACAACTGTATATCTGTGTGCTCCTGAGTCTGTATATGGGAGACTGCGCTGAGTAATGTGATATGTGACACCTGTATATCTGTGTGCTCCTGAGTCTGTATATAGGAGACTGCGCTGAGTAATGTGATATGTGACACCTGTATATCTGTGTGCTCCTGAGTCTGTATATAGGAGACTGCGCTGTGTAATGTGATATGTGACACCTGTATATCTGTGTGATCCTGAGTCTGTATATGAGAGACTGTGCTGTGTAATGTGATATGTGACACCTGTATATCTGTGTGATCCTGAGTCTGTATATAGGAGACTACGCTGAGTAATGTAATATGTGACACCTGTATATCTGTGTGCTCCTGAGTCTGTATATAGGAGACTGCGCTGAGTAATGTGATATGTGACACCTGTATATCTGTGTGCTCCTGAGTCTGTATATGAGAGACTGCGCTGAGTAATGTGATATGTGACACCTGTATATCTGTGTGCTCCTGAGTCTGTATATGGGAGACTGCGCTGAGTAATGTGATATGTGACACCTGTATATCTGTGTGCTCCTGAGTCTGTATATGGGAGACTGCGCTGAGTAATGTGATATGTGACTCCTGTATATCTGTGTGCTCCTGAGTCTGTATATGGGAGACTGCGCTCAGTAATGTGACACCTGTATATCTGTGTGCTCCTGAGTCTGTATATGGGAGACTGCGCTGAGTAATGTAATATGTGACTCCTGTATATCTGTGTGCTCCTGAATCTGTATATAGTAGACTGTGCTTAGTAATGTGATATGTGACACCTGTATATCTGTGTGCTCCTGAGTCTGTATATGGGAGACTGTGCTGAGTAATGTGATATGTGATACCTGTATATCTGTGTGCTCCTGAGTCTGTATATAGGAGACTGCGCTGAGTAATGTGATATGTGACACCTGTATATCTCTGTGCTCCTGAGTCTGTATATGGAGACTGTGGTGACACCTGTATATCTGTGTGCTCCTGAGTCTGTATATGGGAGACTGCGCTGAGTAATGTGATATGTGACACCTGTATATCTGTGTGCTCCTGAGTCTGTATATAGGAGACTGCGCTGAGTAATGTGATATGTGACACCTGTATATCTGTGTGCTCCTGAGTCTGTATATGGGAGACTGCGCTGAGTAATGTCATATGTGACACCTGTATATTTGTGTGCTCCTGAGTCTGTATATGGAGACTGCGCTGAGTAATGTGATATGTGACACCTGTATATCTGTTTGCTCCTGAGTCTGTATGTGCAGACTGCGCTGAGTAATGTGACACCTGTATATCTGCGTGCTCCTGAGTCTGTATATGAGAGACTGTGCTGAGTAATGTGATATGTGACATCTGTATATCTGTGTGCTCCTGAGTCTGTATATGGGAGACTGCGCTGAGTAATGTGATATGTGACACCTGTATATCTGTGTGCTCCTGAGTCTGTATATAGGAGACAGCGCTGAGTAATCTGATACCTGTATATCTGTGTGCTCCTGAGTCTGTATATAGGAGACTGCGCTGAGTAATGTGATATGTGACACCTGTATATCTGTGTGCTCCTGAGTCTGTATATGGGAGACTGCGCTGAGTAATGTGATATGTGACACCTGTATATCTGTGTGCTCCTGAGTCTGTATATAGGAGACTGCGCTGAGTAATGTGATATGTGACAACTGTATATCTGTGTGCTCCTGAGTCTGTATATGGGAGACTGCGCTGAGTAATGTGATATGTGACACCTGTATATCTGTGTGCTCCTGAGTCTGTATATAGGAGACTGCGCTGAGTAATGTGATATGTGACACCTGTATATCTGTGTGCTCCTGAGTCTGTATATGGGAGACTGCGCTGAGTAATGTGATATGTGACACCTGTATATCTGTGTGCTCCTGAGTCTGTATATGGGAGACTGCGCTGAGTAATGTGATATGTGACTCCTGTATATCTGTGTGCTCCTGAGTCTGTATATGGGAGACTGCGCTGAGTAATGTGACACCTGTATATCTGTGTGCTCCTGAGTCTGTATATGGGAGACTGCGCTGAGTAATGTAATATGTGACTCCTGTATATCTGTGTGCTCCTGAGTCTGTATATAGTAGACTGTGCTTAGTAATGTGATATGTGACACCTGTATATCTGTGTGCTCCTGAGTCTGTATATGGGAGACTGTGCTGAGTAATGTGATATGTGACACCTGTATATCTGTGTGCTAGTGAGTCTGTATATGGAGACTGTGCTGAGAAATGTGATATGTGACACCTGTATATCTGTGTGCTCCTGAGTCTGTATATGGGAGACTGCGCTGAGTAATGTGATATGTGACACCTGTATATCTGTGTGCTCCTGAGTCTGTATATGGGAGACTGCGCTGAGTAATGTGATATGTGACACCTGTATATCTGTGTGCTCCTGAGTCTGTATATGGAGACTGCGCAGAGTAATGTGATATGTGACACCTGTATATCTGTTTGCTCCTGAGTCTCAATGTGGAGACTGCGCTGAGTAATGTGACACCTGTATATCTGTGTGCTCCTGAGTCTGTATATGGGAGACTGCGCTGAGTAATGTGATATGTGACACATGTATATCTGTGTGTTCCTGAGTCTGTATATAGGAGACTGCGCTGAGTAATGTGATAAGTGACCCCTGTATATCTGTGTGCTCCTGAGTCTGTATGTGGGAGACTGCGCTGAGTAATGTGATATGTGACATCTGTATATCTGTGTGCTCCTGAGTCTGTTTAATGGGAGACTGCGCTGAGTAATGTGATAGGTGACACCTGTATATCTGTGTGCTCCTGAGTCTGTATATGGGAGACTGCGCTGAGTAATGTGATAGGTGACACCTGTATATCTGTGTGCTCCTGAGTCTGTATATGGGAGACTGCGCTGAGTAATGTGATATGTGACACCTGTATATCTGTGTGCTCCTGAGTCTGTATATGGGAGACTGCGCTGAGTAATGTGATATGTGACACCTGTATATCTGTGTGCTCCTGAGTCTGTATATGGGAGACTGCGCTGAGTAATGTGATATGTGACACCTGTATATCTGTGTGCTCCTGAGTCTGTATATGGGAGACTGCGCTGAGTAATGTGATATGTGACACCTGTATATCTGTGCGCTTCTGAGTCTGTATATGGGAGACTGCGCTGAGTAATGTGATTTGTGACAACTGTATATCTGTGTGCTCCTGAGTCTGTATATAGGAGACTGCGCTGAGTAATGGGATATGTGAGACCTGTATATCTGTGTCCTCCTGAGTCTCTATATGGGAGACTGCGCTGAGTAATGTGACACCTGTATATCTGTGTGCTCCTGAGTCTCTATATGGGAGACTGCGCTGAGTAATGTGATGTGTGACACCTGTATATCTGTGTGCTCCTGAGTCTGTATATGGGAGACTGCGCTGAGTAATGTGATATGTGACACCTGTATATCTGTGTGCTCCCGAGTCTCTATATGGAGATTGCGCTGAGTAATGTGACACCTGTATATCTGTGTGCTCCTAAGTCTGTATATGGGAGACTGCGCTGAGTAATGGGATATGTGACACCTGTATATCTGTGTGCTCCTGAGTCTGTATATAGGAGACTGTGCTGAGTAATGTGATATGTGACACCTGTATATCTGTGTGCTCCTGAGTCTGTATATAGGAGACTGCGCTGAGTAATGTGATATGTGACACCTGTATATCTGTGTGCTCCTGAGTATGTATATAGGAGACTGTGCTGAGTAATGTGATATGTGACACCTGTATATCTGTGTGCTCCTGAGTCTGTATATGGGAGACTGCGCTGAGTAATGGGATATGTGACACCTGTATATCTGTGTGCTCCTGAGTCTGTATATGGGAGACTGCGCTGAGTAATGGGATATGTGACACCTGTATATCTGTGTGCTCCTGAGTCTGTATATGGGAGACTGCGCTGAGTAATGTGATATGTGACACATGTATATCTGTGTGCACCTGAGTCTGTATATGGGAGACTGCGCTGAGTAATGGGATATGTGACACCTGTATATCTGTGTGCTCCTGAGTCTGTATGTGCAGACTGCGCTGAGTAATGTGACACCTGTATATCTGCGTGCTCCTGAGTCTGTATATGAGAGACTGCGCTGAGTAATGTGATATGTCACATCTGTATATCTGTGTGCTCCTGAGTCTGTATATGGGAGACTGCGCTGAGTAATGTGATATGTGACACCTGTATATCTGTGTGCTCCTGAGTCTGTATATAGGAGACAGCACTGAGTAATGTGATACCTGTATATCTGTGTGCTCCTGAGTCTGTATATAGGAGACTGCGCTGAGTAATGTGATATGTGACACCTGTATATCTGTGTGCTCCTGAGTCTGTATATGGGAGACTGCGCTGAGTAATGGGATATGTGACACCTGTATATCTGTGTGCTCCTGAGTCTGTATATAGGAGACTGCGCTGAGTAATGTGATATGTGACAACTGTATATCTGTGTGCTCCTGAGTCTGTATATGGGAGACTGCGCTGAGTAATGTGATATGTGACACCTGTATATCTGTGTGCTCCTGAGTCTGTATATAGGAGACTGCGCTGAGTAATGTGATATGTGACACCTTTATATCTGTGTGCTCCTGAGTCTGTATATGGGAGACTGCGCTGAGTAATGTGATATGTGACACCTGTATATCTGTGTGCTCCTGAGTCTGTATATGGGAGACTGCGCTGAGTAATGTGATATGTGACACCTGTATATCTGTGTGCTCCTGAGTCTGTATATGGGAGACTGCGCTGAGTAATGTGACACCTGTATATCTGTGTGCTCCTGAGTCTGTATATAGGAGACTGCACTGAGTAATGTGATATGTGACACCTGTATATCTGTGTGCTCCTGAGTCTGTATATGGGAGACTGCGCTGAGTAATGTAATATGTGACACCTGTATATCTGTGTGCTCCTGAGTCTGTATATGGGAGACTGCGCTGAGTAATGTAATATGTGACTCCTGTATATCTGTGTGCTCCTGAGTCTGTATATAGTAGACTGTGCTTAGTAATGTGATATGTGACACCTGTATATCTGTGTGCTCCTGAGTCTGTATATGGGAGACTGTGCTGAGTAATGTGATATGTGACACCTGTATATCTGTGTGCTAGTGAGTCTGTATATGGAGACTGTGCTGATTAATGTGATATGTGACACCTGTATATCTGTGTGCTCCTGAGTCTGTATATGGGAGACTGCGCTGAGTAATGTGATATGTGACACCTGTATATCTGTGTGCTCCTGAGTCTGTATATGGAGACTGCGCAGAGTAATGTGATATGTGACACCTGTATATCTGTTTGCTCCTGAGTCTCAATGTGGAGACTGCGCTGAGTAATGTGACACCTGTATATCTGTGTGCTCCTGAGTCTGTATATAGGAGACTGCGCTGAGTAATGTGATATGTGACCCCTGTATATCTGTGTGCTCCTGAGTCTGTATGTGGGAGACTGCGCTGAGTAATGTGATATGTGACATCTGTATATCTGTGTGCTCCTGAGTCTGTTTAATGGGAGACTGCGCTGAGTAATGTGATAGGTGACACCTGTATATCTGTGTGCTCCTGAGTCTGTATATGGGAGACTGCGCTGAGTAATGTGATAGGTGACACCTGTATATCTGTGTGCTCCTGAGTCTGTATATGGGAGACTGCGCTGAGTAATGTGATAGGTGACACCTGTATATCTGTGTGCTCCTGAGTCTGTATATGGGAGACTGCGCTGAGTAATGTGATATGTGACACCTGTATATCTGTGCGCTTCTGAGTCTGTATATGGGAGACTGCGCTGAGTAATGTGATATGTGACACCTGTATATCTGTGCGCTCCTGAGTCTGTATATGGGAGACTGCGCTGAGTAATGTGATATGTGACACCTGTATATCTGTGCGCTTCTGAGTCTGTATATGGGAGACTGCGCTGAGTAATGTGATTTGTGACTCCTGTATATCTGTGTGCTCCTGAGTCTGTATATAGGAGACTGCGCTGAGTAATGGGATATGTGAGACCTGTATATCTGTGCGCTCCTGCGTCTGTTTATGGGAGACTGCGCTGAGTAATGTGATATGTGACACCTGTATATCTGTGTCCTCCTGAGTCTCTATATGGGAGACTGCGCTGAGTAATGTGACACCTGTATATCTGTGTGCTCCTGAGTCTCTATATGGGAGACTGAGCTGAGTAATGTGATGTGTGACACCTGTATATCTGTGTGCTCCTGAGTCTGTATATGGGAGACTGCGCTGAGTAATGTGATATGTGACACCTGTATATCTGTGTGCTCCCGAGTCTCTATATGGAGATTGCGCTGAGTAATGTGACACCTGTATATCTGTGTGCTCCTGAGTCTGTATATGGGAGACTGCGCTGAGTAATGGGATATGTGACACCTGTATATCTGTGTGCTCCTGAGTCTGTATATGGGAGACTGCGCTGAGTAATGGGATATGTGACACCTGTATATCTGTGTGCTCCTGAGTCTGTATATGGGAGACTGCGCTGAGTAATGGGATATGTGACACCTGTATATCTGTGTGCTCCTGAGTCTGTATATGGGAGACTGCGCTGAGTAATGGGATATGTGACACCTGTATATCTGTGTGCTCCTGAGTCTGTATATGGGAGACTGCGCTGAGTAATGTGATATGTGACACATGTATATCTGTGTGCACCTGAATCTGTATATGGGAGACTGCGCTGAGTAATGGGATATGTGACACCTGTATATCTGTGTGCTCCTGAGTCTGTATATGGGAGACTGCGGTGAGTAATGTGATATGTGACACCTGTATATCTGTGTGCTCCTGAGTCTGTATATGGGAGACTGCGCTGAGTAATGTGATATGTGACACCTGTATATCTGTGTACTCCTGAGTCTGTATATGGGAGACTGCGCTGATTAATGTGATATGTGACACCTGTATATCTGTGTGCTCCTGAGTTTGTATATGGGAGACTGCGCTGAGTAATGTGATATGTGACACCTGTATATCTGTGTGCTCCTGAGTCTGTATATGGGAGACTGCGCTGAGTAATGTGATATGTGACACCTGTATATCTGTGTGCTCCTGAGTCTGTATATGGGAGACTGCGCTGAGTAATGTGATATGTGACACCTGTATATCTGTGTGCTCCTGAGTCTGTATATGGGAGACTGCGCTGAGTAATGTGATATGTGACACCTGTATATCTGTGTGCTCCTGAGTCTGTATATGGGAGACTGCGCTGAGTAATGTGATATGTGACACCTGTATATCTGTGTGCTCCTGAGTCTGTATATGGGAGACTGCGCTGAGTAATGTGATATGTGACACCTGTATATCTGAGTGCTCCTGAGTCTGTATATGGGAGACTGCGCTGAGTAATGTGATATGTGACACCTGTATATCTGTGTGCTCCCGAGTCTCTATATGGAGATTGCGCTGAGTAATGTGACACCTGTATATCTGTGTGCTCCTGAGTCTGTATATGGGAGACTGCGCTAAGTAATGGGATATGTGACACCTGTATATCTGTGTGCTCCTGAGTCTGTATATGGGAGACTGCGCTGAGTAATGTGATAGGTGATACCTGTATATCTGTGTGCTCCTGAGTCTGTATATAGGAGACTGCGCTGAGTAATGTGATAGGTGACACCTGTATATCTGTGTGCTCCCGAGTCTCTATATGGAGATTGCGCTGAGTAATGTGACACCTGTATATCTGTGTGCTCCTGAGTCTGTATATGGGAGACTGCGCTAAGTAATGGGATATGTGACACCTGTATATCTGTGTGCTCCTGAGTCTGTATATGGGAGACTGCGCTGAGTAATGGGATATGTGACACCTGTATATCTGTGTGCTCCTGAGTCTGTATATGGGAGACTGCGCTGAGTAATGGGATATGTGACACCTGTATATCTGTGTGCTCCTGAGTCTGTATATGGGAGACTGCGCTGAGTAATGGGATATGTGACACCTGTATATCTGTGTGCTCCTGAGTCTGTATATAGGAGACTGCGCTGAGTAATGTGATATGTGACACCTGTATATCTGTGTACTCCTGAGTCTGTATATGGGAGACTGCGCTGATTAATGTGATATGTGACACCTGTATATCTGTGTGCTCCTGAGTCTGTATATGGGAGACTGCGCTGAGTAATGTGATATGTGACACCTGTATATCTGTGTGCTCCTGAGTCTGTATATGGGAGACTGCGCTGAGTAATGTGATATGTGACACCTGTATATCTGTGTGCTCCTGAGTCTGTATATGGGAGACTGCGCTGAGTAATGTGATATGTGACACCTGTATATCTGTGTGCTCCTGAGTCTATATATGGGAGACTGCGCTGAGTAATGTGATATGTGACACCTGTATATCTGAGTGCTCCTGAGTCTGTATATGGGAGACTGCGCTGTGTAATGTGACACCTGTATATCTGTGTGCTCCTGAGTCTGTATATGGGAGACTGCGCTGAGTAATGTGATATGTGACACCTGTATATCTGTGTGCTCCTGAGTCTGTATATAGGAGATTGCGCTGAGTAATGTGATATGTGACACCTGTATATCTGTGTGCTCCTGAGTCTGTATATAGGAGACTGCGCTGAGTAATGTGATATGTGACACCTGTATATCTGTGTTCTCCTGAGTCTGTATATGGGAGACTGCGCTGAGTAATGTGATAGGTGATACCTGTATATCTGTGTGCTCCTGAGTCTGTATATAGGAGACTGCGCTGAGTAATGTGATAGGTGACACCTGTATATCTGTGTGCTCCTGAGTCTGTATATAGGAGACTGCGCTGAGTAATGTGATATGTGACACCTGTATATCTGTGTGCTCCTGAGTCTGTATATGGGAGACTGCGCTGAGTAATGTGATATGTGACACCTGTATATCTGTGTGCTCCTGAGTCTGTATATGGGAGACTGCGCTGAGTAATGTGATATGTGACACCTGTATATCTGAGTGCTCCTGAGTCTGTATATGGGAGACTGCGCTGTGTAATGTGACACCTGTATATCTGTGTGCTCCTGAGTCTGTATATGGGAGACTGCGCTGAGTAATGTGATATGTGACACCTGTATATCTGTGTGCTCCTGAGTCTGTATATAGGAGATTGCGCTGAGTAATGTGATATGTGACACCTGTATATCTGTGTGCTCCTGAGTCTGTATATAGGAGACTGCGCTGAGTAATGTGATATGTGACACCTGTATATCTGTGTGCTCCTGAGTCTGTATATAGGAGACTGCGCTGAGTAATGTGATAGGTGACACCTGTATATCTGTGTGCTCCTGAGTCTGTATATAGGAGACTGCGCTGAGTAATGTGATACCTGTGTATCTGTGTGCTCCTGAGTCTGTATATGGGAGACTGCGCTGAGTAATGTGATATGTGACACCTGTATATCTGTGTGCTCCTGAGTCTGTATATAGGAGACTGCGCTGAGTAATGTGATATGTGACACCTGTATATCTGTGTGCTCCTGAGTCTGTATATGGGAGACTGCGCTGAGTAATGTGATATGTGACACCTGTATATCTGTGTGCTCCTGAGTCTGTATATGGGAGACTGCGCTGAGTAATGTGATATGTGACACCTGTATATCTGTGTGCTCCTGAGTCTGTATATGGGAGACTGCGCTGAGTAATGTGATATGTGACACCTGTATATCTGTGTGCTCCTGAGTCTGTATATAGGAGACTGCACTGAGTAATGTGATATGTGACACCTGTATATCTGTGTGCTCCTGAGTCTGTATATAGGAGACTGCGCTGAGTAATGTGATAGGTGACACCTGTATATCTGTGTGCTCCTGAGTCTGTATATAGGAGACTGCGCTGAGTAATGTGATATGTGACACCTGTATATCTGTGTGCTCCTGAGTCTGTATATAGGAGTCTGCGCTGAGTAATGTGATACCTGTATATCTGTGTGCTCCTGAGTCTGTATATTGGAGACTGCGCTGAGTAATGTGATATGTGACACCTGTATATCTGTGTGCTCCTGAGTCTGTATTTGGGAGACTGTGCTGAGTAATGGGATATGTGACACCTGTATATCTGTGTGCTCCTGAGTCTGTATATTGGAGACTGCGCTGAGTAATGTGATATGTGACACCTGTATATCTGTGTGTCCCTGAGTCTGTATATAGGATACTGCACTGAGTAATGTGATATGTGACACCTGTCTATCGGTGTGCTCCTGAGTCTGTATATGGGAGACTGCGCTGAGTAATGTGATATGTGACACCTGTATATCTGTGTGCTCCTGAGTCTGTATATAGGAGACTGCGCTTTGTAATGTGATAGGAGATACCTGTATATCTGTGTGCTCCTGAGTCTGTTTATAGGAGACTGCGCTGAGTAATGTGATAGGTGACACCTGTATATCTGTGTGCTCCTGAGTCTGTATATAGGAGACTGCGCTGAGTAATGTGATATGTGACACCTGTATATATGTGTGCTCCTGAGTCTGTATATAGGAGACTGCGCTGAGTAATGTGATTTGTGACACCTGTATATCTGTGTGCTCCTGAATCTGTATATGGGAGACTGCGCTGAGTAATGTGATACCTGTATATCTGTGTGCTCCTGAGTCTGTATATAGGAGACTGCGCTGAGTAATGTGACACCTGTATATCTGTGTGCTCCTGAGT